>ML107518.1:13769-54539 GCA_003697995.1 Taxidea taxus jeffersonii | reverse complement strand
TTCAAGTAGTACATATTGAGCATAGACTGTGTTAGATGTTGTTTCCTTAAGATTCTAAAAATATATCTGAAGTCATTGTCTACGGCCTTCCTACCCAAAGTATCAGCAGCATTAGCAACACCTAGAAGCTTATTAAAAATGTAGGCTCCCTGCCCCAAACCAGACTCTAACTCAAGCCTCCTGAATCAGGGCCTACATTTTAACAAGGTCCCTAGGTAGTTCATGAACACATTTGAAAGAAGCACTGGGTTGCACCTAAGAATCGCCTATGTTTACAAAAATAGAAATGCCTGCAATCTGAGTGGAAAACCAGTGATACTGAACATCTTAACCAATGAAACAATTCAAAAATTCTTTTAGAGTATATAGATGAATATTTATAGAAGTATCATTTAACCTTGTTGCAGAATACATTTTAATGATGGGGCAACTATAACTCCAAATCATGATAAACAAAGATACTAATATTGCAAGAGGGTTGTTTGCTTTTGACCCTCTCTGATGATATACTCTGGGAAGATTATATCAAGAAATTTTGTTTTGTTTTAAAGTAATGTCACTCATGAATTTTAAGGGTAATAAATTCTAGATGAAAGGGGAAAGAAAAACAATATTTGCCAGATGGGAGGCATTAAATCTTCCTTTATCTAAAAGGTTAAATCCGAGTTGAAGTTCAGTTAGAAGGTGGCCATTTATGTCACCTGGAAAATGTGGCAGAAACAGGGAATTCCATGTGAAGAGACAGCCAAGAGTGCCACCTCCACAGGAGCCACATTTAGCCCAAACCAGGTAACTTGGTCACTTGGCCTGGATTAGGTAAGAAACCAGGAGGCACTACACCAGGACTCAGAATCAACAGGAACCTCCAGATGAGAACACATGTCAGTTGGGGTACTGAGAAGGATCTGCCTAAGGGACAGAAACAGAGCAGCTCAAAGCAATACCAGGTATCAAAGATACCAGAGGCACAGTTCATTTAATGTGCTAAACAACAAATTCCATTTGAGAAAGAAACCTGGGGCTTCCCAGCTGGTCTGTAGAACTATCATTTGCTCCTGGTGTAGCTAAGGATTTGCTAAGCCACAGTACATTAATGATCAGTGCATTATAATGTATTTTAATTAAAGCTTATTTTAATAGTTGTAATCAGATCAGATGAAGGAAAAAAGTTCTCTTCTACGCCTTCTTAAGGTTTAATGATTTTCCATGTTCAGCTCTGGAACAAGTTTTTCAAGGTACTTGAAGGGCTCAGAGATGACCATTTTGGTATATTTAAAATTTATGATAGGAAAGTTTCTTTGGTGTGTTTCTTATGTGGCATTTCCTGGATTAAGGTTCATGAAATAAAATCACCAATAAATTAGGGAAAACATAAAACACCATTGGGTACTGTGAAAATGGCCTGGGTCCAAGAACAGCATGCAAAAAAGCAAGCACTTTGCACTCCTTAAACCCTCCTACGATTTCAACACTTATTTATTTATTTATTTTTTCACTTCTTTTGAGAAAACCCTTAGATACACATCTCAGCAAGGACTTTCTGTCCCTTGGGTTTCCTGGTTTCCTTATTTAAATGTTGATTTAAGAGCTGGCCAAAGCCGGCTGACTATACATGACAGGTAGAACCCCTCCTCAACAAACTTAATAGGGAACCAGCATTGCTACATTATAACCACACTGCTTTCAGATATAAGCTCCATGCCCATGTGATCAGATGAAGTGTCAACAGCATATAAAAATCTTTTTACAGCCTTCATTTTCATAAAAGAACAAGTGTAGAATTGTATATCAGCATTCTGTGCTGTGAAGGTAAACATTTCTGTTCCTAAATTTATACCTTCAGCTGAAGCAGCCCAGCCATGTTTCAACTGTCCCTGAAACATGTTTTTCTCCAACCCTTTGCTTTTTTATGACTTTCTTACCCTATCCAAATACTGTCTTTCAAGGTCAATGCAAATTCTTCTTCCATGAAATCTTCCCAGACCCCTCCCCCAACTGGAAGGGACCGTTTCCTCTATCCACTTAGAAAGTCTTTTTTATCTCATAAAGATATAAAAAGAAGTTTGCTGATTATATTTACACCAATCACTTTCTGCATGAAAATGCAATTTATAACCAGTCCCACATGTTCCTGACAGAAGTCTTACAGCACCATAAGGGTAGTTCCCCCAGCTCTATCAGAATTCAGTGGGGAACAGTCCTTCCCCAAACCTCCTCCCACATCATGCCACTTCCCATGGCCATACTTAGTACTAAAGAGGCACTCAGGCAATACTAGTTAAATAATGGAATAAGTGAATGGATTGTAAATAATGTACAAGTATACTTTATCAAAAGGACAAATTAATTCCACGTAAACAAAGACTTAGGAATAAATGTGGTTTGTAGAACTGCATGCTCAGAAGAAACCTTCCACTCTGCAGTTAACACTACTCTAGTGCACTTGGTTCTTACCCCTTGATAATCTACAGGACAGTGATGTTCACAGCTAGGTGCAAGTGAGGATCATCTGAGGAGCTTTTAAAAATATCTTCGATGGGAATGCAAGCTGGTGCAGCCACTCTGGAAAAAAGCATGGAGGTTCCTCAAAAAGTTGAAAATCGAGCTACCCTATGACCCAGCAATTGCACTACTGGGTATTTACCCTAAAGATACAAATGTAGTGATCCGAAGGGGCATATGCACCTGAATGTTTATAGCAGCAATGTCCACAATGGCCAAACTATGAAAAGAACCTAGATGCCCATCAACAGATAAATGGATAAAGAAGAAGTGGTATATATAGATACAATGGAATACTATACAGCCATGAAAAGAAATGAAATCTTGCCATTTGCGATGACATGGATGGAACTAGAGGGCATTATGCTGAGTGAAATAAGTCAATCAGAGAAAGACAATTATCATATGATCTCCCTGATATGAGGAAGCTGAGAGGGCAAGTGAGGGGTTGGGGGGTAGGGAAGGAAAAAATAAAACAAGATGGAATCGGGAGGGAGACAAACCATAAGAGACTCTTAATCTCACAAAACAAACAGAGGGTTGCCGGGGGGTGGGGTGGGTAGGGAGAGGGTGCTTGGATTATGGACACTGGGGAGGTATGTGCTATGATCAGCGCTGTAAAGTGTGTAAACCTGGCGATTCACAGACTGGTACCCCTGGGGCTAATAACACATTATATGTTAATTTTAAAAAATTAAAATTTTTTTAAAAAGACACAAATGAAACAAACAAAAAATCTCCCAGATCATGGACTTGCTATATCAGAATGTCCAGGGGGATTAGGAGAGAATGAGGGAGAGTATTTTATCCTGGACAGAAATTATGTCCCTAGGATCCATGTCTCAGATCTGCTTCCATTCAGGTGGCTACAGTTAGCTGAGTCCCGGCTCCCTGTTTGTGGGGGTGGCTGACCATACTTCTCACCCTTCATAGCAGTAAACCTAGCTAAGAAAAGTCTACTTGCCAACATTCTAAGCAAAATATCTGACCTTCACTCCGAGTAGACCAGTCTTGACTTGGTCACCAAATCCTTTCCCCCAAGCCAATCTTGAGACCAGAGATAGACCTAAGCCAATTACAATAACTAGTGGAAACATGAATCTCACTCAAACCCATTCAGCTGAGAAATTTAGAACCATGTTTGAAAGGTAGAAATCAATGCTGGGGAGGCAATCAGAAGGTATCACTACACCAGCTTACTTTCCCTACTAGAAAGTAAGTTACTAGAAAGCAGGGATAGCTGCCCAATCATTCATCTAAACAGCAACGCCAGGCTCTTTATAAAGTACAATATAGGGGCGCCTGGGTGGGGTGGCTCAGTGGGTTAAGCCTCTGCCTTGGGCTCAGGTCATGATCTCCAGGTCCTGGGATCGAGCCCCGCATCAGGCTCCCTGCTCAGTGGGGAGCCTGCTCAACCCCCCCTCCCCGCCTGCCTCTCTGCAGACTTGTCTCCCATCCAAGTACTAACCAGGCCCGACCCTACTTAGCTTCCAAGATCAGATGATATTGGCACTTCTCCGCCTACTTGTGATCTCTGTCTGTCAAATACATAAATAAAATCTTTAAAAAATTAAAATTAAAAAAAAGTACAACATAAGGATCAGCCAATAATTTCCTTAAGGTCATAACAACCTAAAATTAGGATCTACTATAATGATTTAAAAAAAAAGTAAAGTAGTTTATGTACTTTAGCACATTTGCTTCTCACTAGAAATCCACTAGGCAATGAATAACTTGTTAGCTCCTAGAAGTAAATGAGGAAACAATGGCTAAAATGTTAAATGTTTACCTAAATTTATACCAGTGTTTAGCCAGGATTAGAATCCTAGTCTTCTCTTACTCTAATGATCTTCCCACCTTATCACTCTGACCTTGCACATTTGAATAAAATAGTAATAATAAAACCTTTTATCCAAATGATGGCATTTTTATATAAAATTAATTTCAATAATGGGTAAGGCCAAGTAAAATTTTGTGTAAAGCTTCCCCAGAGCTTGGCATCACTTAAATTATCTACCTGCCATACACAAAATAAATAGCCACTTTAGAAAATAAAATTTTAAAAATGCTAACTGGGTCCACCCTCTACGTTTTATCTCCATGTCTTGGTGACATGCTAAAGCAGTGTCAGAGAATTATATGGTGCCTTTTAGATGCCATCCAGAACAAGAGCCTCATCATTCAGAGCCAGCCAAAGGCAATCTAGGGGAGGCAGCAAAAACATCATTTGGAGAAATCTGTCTTATCTTTTCCACCTCACTCGCTCTCTTATCTTTGATACCCAGCTCTTCTGGCGTCTGACCCAGCAGTACAGTCTGGACTTTGTATTCCTAGAGTCTTTGGAAATGACTTTTGCTATTCTCTGTGGAATGCTTTTACCAAACTTGGTTATTCTTTAGGCTTCCCTCCCCTGTTGCCTCCAAGGTCTTAGAAATAACTTAACTCTTGACCTCATTCATGTTCCTATCACTAACTTGGCATTTGATGTCCCCCTGGATTTGATGTCTGACTAACCCTGTTGTGCCAGTATCTAGCAAAAGCTGCTGACTGAGTTTTAATTTGGAAAAATGCAAATATGCTTCTCATTCATTTATTTGAGACAACGGGCAACCTCTGCAAAACTCCGGAGACAAAGAACTAAACCTAATCTGCATGCCTAAGCACTTGCAAAAAATATCTAGAGATTCCTTTCTTGATACAAGAGAACCTTGTAAATCTCTTGTGGCAATATTTGCTCAGAAACAAAAGTGCACACACTCAAAGTTTCGATCCTATAGAAGCTCCTCTACTCATTTCCAGCAGAGCTTTGTTATTTCATCTGTGATCCAGGATATTAATGAAGCAGCTGGGTTGGAGACATACTTTTTATAGAATGAGGTGAAGGGAACACTAGAGCAAAACCTGTGTACAGCACTACTTTTGCAGAGGGTTAAATTAACATCAGATCTTCGGTCTGCAATCGCTTTCCTGACTGTGGCTTGTAAGTCATCAGAAGAATCCCGATGCTACTCTGCCAACACTGTCAGAAGACGGTGCAAGCACTAATGGGTGGTTTGGGGTCATTTCCTTCAACCAAATCCTCTGTGTTTCCAGATGTGAGAGATTGTAGTTATTCTCTTTTCGTTATTAAACAACCACTGGAAAGCGAAGTTACAGTCAGAGAGAAAGAAAGAATTAATAGTCTATCTTAAACTGCCTTCAAACCATAATCCAAAAGATGGTAGCTCATCTGACTGAAATCACAAAAATGATTATTTGTAAGGATAAGAAATCTGAAGGACTGGATGAGCTAATCTGTTCTTTCCATGTTGTAGAAAGTCTATTACTGCCTGTTCTGCCATAGAATCTATTCAAAGAAATTTGCTACCAGAGTTAACTATTTTTAGAAGGTCAGAAGTCTTACTGTCAGATAGCCTTATTTTAAATTTTATGAAATTTGATGACCAATATTAACAGTCTATTCCTTCTTTGAAAGATGCAAAGTGAAACCTCTTTCAACTGAAAGTTGATGTTAAAAGCAAAGCGACAAGATTTTTTAATTAAGGTCCCTTCTGGGAGAGGACAAGCTTGGTTCTAAGATTGAATAGGGAAACTATCCAGGCCTCCTATGACCTCAAACACTGGTGCCCAGAAAGCAGAGAGCCCTTTCCCAGGAAATGAATGTGAGAAATATGGGACACTGAGCAATGGCTTTGATCCCTGTTTACCCTTCTCTCTGCACTCGCTCCTAGCTCTCAAACGTTACTACATTTCAGAATTATATGGACGTTCATTTTAAAAATGCATAAATATCAGGACATATCCCAAGAACAATCCTGACTGAATAAGCCTGAGGATGTCTTGAGAATCTGTATTTTAACAAGCTCACAGATAATGATGGTAACGTCACACAGGTAATGCACACCCAAGTTAAACCACTGCTCTAGGACTCACTTCCTCAGAACCCCTTAAGGGGATACACTATATAGTATCCCTTCATCAAATTGCTTTTCCCTATAAGTGGATGTTTTCTTGGAATAATAGTGAGACACTGACTGGAAATGAACAGCCTCCAAATGAAGCTGTTTATTCGATACAAACTGCACACCAGGTCAACTCTGCTTTCAATCATGCAGCTGCTAATAGCTTCAAGAACACAGAGGGGAGCAAAATACTAAACAGAACTCAAAAAACCCAACACAAATATTGAATTACATTGGCCACACCCCCTCAAGCTCTTAGCCAAAGCCAGCAGAAATATCATTTATTGAGACCGTCTTGGTATTGTGCCCTTGACTACAGGAATATCAGGTAAGCCTACTTCAGCATTCACACCGGTAAGGGGAAAAAAGTCTATTTTTCCCATTTTTGTTACTCTGAGAGGTCTCGATGTGACCAGAACTGTTGATACTAAAAGGGTCTAAAGGAGTTATTGTTTTTAACTGTATGAAAGTTATATCAAGATATTTACTGTGTCTTTGATTTTAAATATAAAATTGTCCTATGCTGGTTGGTATGGAGTTCTAATTTTGATTCAGTGAATTGTTAGCCCTGTTGATGAAATACATTTGCTGGGGTTCTTTGGTGTGTGAACGAGAATACCTTTAGTGGAAAGAATAGTTCCTAGATGGCACGTGGCCTTTTGAGTGGGAAGAGAGTTCCAGGGGATTAAAATATGTTGTAACAGCTGCTCTCGAGTATGATGTACTCCAGCACTGCTAAGTCAACTTGATAAAACCAAACTTGTTTTACAGTCTGCCTGTGACTAAAACAGGGCTTTACATCTCTGACCGGGCTAAATTATCACATTGTAATCTCTGCCAAAACGTATGCATTATTTATAATCAAATGTTTTATCACCTGATAAATATCTTCAGTGTGACGTATGTGTTGCTTATTTTTCTGGACAAAAAGTAACATGCCTGTTTATATCATATTTACTGTGGTTCGTGAATACTATCTGAGTCACAGTAAGGGAATTAGAATCAAAAGTCATTCGTAAATCCTGCAATGATAAAGATTATTTTTTTATGAGGAGCCCCCCTGTATCTCCTCCAAAACCTTTTGTTTTCAAACATCAGTGAAGTAGTGGAAGTTTACCTTTTCTCTTTGAAGACCAGGGGAACTCCTTTATTTCATTTAATCATCTTTTCTTCTCTGCTTGGCAACCTCAATCTGTGGCTGCTTCCTTGGACTCATAGTATGGCCTTGGTGCCCCCACCATTGTCCTGCATGTTCCAAGATCATAAATCACGGCCTCTTGTTAGATTTTATTAAAAGAGTAGCCTTGCTATGACTTCCTAAATTGTTTTTCCTCAAGCCAACACTATGTTCTACCATGCTTTTCGCATCACATTCAGTATGAATCTAAGGTGAGAGTTATCTATTGCTGCCTAGCAAATTATTCTAAAACATAGAAACAAAGCAATATACATTTATTATCTCACATAACTTCTGTGGGTCAGGAGGCTAAGCAGGACTTCTCTACGTGGTTCTAGCTCAGTCTCTCATAACGTTGTAGTCAGCATGTCGACTGTGGCTGCACCTCTGAAGGCTTGATGGGGACTCAAGTGTTCTTTTACAAGAGGGTTGGAAATCACTTAGTTGGCATGTGGGTTGGCTATTGGCAGGCAACTCAATTCCTCACCACAGGAACCTCTCTATTGTGTCACTTGAGGGATTTCATGATGCAGTGGCTGGCTTCAACTACCACAAGTGATAAAAGACTGAGTAGGATAGCAGTTACATATCCTTTATCACCAAGCTTGGAAGTCATACATCTTCATTTCTCCAATATCTTACTGGTTACATAGGTCAGCCCTTTTCAGTACAGGAGAGAAGTAAACAAAGGCATAAATACTAAGAAGAAAGAAGAGAAATATATAATTCCCAGAGAGACAGTTTTCATAGTCACTCACTGCCCAAAATTATTCATGCCCAAATTTATGGCAAGAAGCCTTCCTTTTCAGGGCTGAGACCAAAGGGAAATGGTAAGAACTACTGACATCCAAGTGTACTAACAGACCACAAAGTTGCGACCATCACAGGGCCTCCACAGGTAGGAGCAACAAATGTTCATGTTGTTGATAGCAAAATCAAAAGGAAGGTGAGTCCTCTAAGATTACAGACCTGTGGTCATAGGGGCTTTCTATAGAAGACTTCCAAAAGAAGGAGAAAGAGCAGCACAAGATGAAAGCCCAGAAGTTAGTGATCCTTAAGGAAACCAATCCTAGCAAAGATTAATGCAGAGCTCTAGTTAAGTGCATAAAAGATTTTTGTGACTAGACAGAGAGAAATATCTCCCATTCAGAAGCCAAATGCAAAACACAAGAATGCAAATATGCAGAGACAAAGATAGATGAAATAAGAAAGAGTTTTAGAAAGAGTAAAAGCAGATGCTGTACTTAAGATGTTCCACTTAATATACTGGAAACTAGACTTGCAGAAGTGCAAGGACATCTGCAGAAGCCTGCAACCACCATGCTTTAAACACATTATTGTAATGAAAGTTGCCTTGTTTTTTCATTCCACCTGCATTGAATACTGCTGCATACAATGCTTTGTGAAGAAAAGCATGATCTTCTTGTAAAGGACCACATTAAAAATGAACACTGGGGCCAAGACTGTCCCTATTTCTAGTCACTGATGGTGGAAAAATGCACTGGTCCCTGGTAAAAGGGCAAAGCAACTACATAAGAATTACACTGTATGGGGGCGCCTGGGTGGCTTAGTGGGTTAAAGCCTCTGCCTTCAGCTCTGGTCATGATCCCAGGGTTCTAGGATCGAGCCCCACATCGGGCTCTCTGCTCAGCGGGGAGCCTGCTACCCCCTCCCCACTTCTCTCTCTGCCTGCCTCTCTGTCTACTTGTGAGCTCTCTCTGTCAAATAAATAAATAAAATCTTAAAAAAAAAAGAATTACACTGTATGTCCCACATTTTAATAATGGTGTGTAAGTGCCCAGGCTAAATGTGTATGGGAGACATCCCAGAGTGGACTTAACTGCAATCTCAAGGGCAAAGGAAATGTTAATTTTGTCTAAAACTGCTCTGATTTTCCTCAGTCACTCCCTTAGACATTCCCCCTGTCTAGGCGGCAGAGAAAGAAGTCATGATAAATGTCCAATCTGGTTGATAAACTAGTTTGATAAAATAAGCAGTCCTTCGCCTGGGTGGCTCAGTTGGTTAAGCAGCTGCCTTCGGCTCAGGTCATGATCCCAGCGTCCTGGGTTCGAGTCCCACATCGGGCTCCTTGCTCGGCAGGGAGCCTGCTTCTCCCTCTGCCTCTGCCTGCCTCTCTGTCTGCCTGTGCTCGCTCTCTCTCTCTCTCTAATAAATAAATAAAATATTAAAAAAAAATAAGCAGTCCTTTAGGTCATGATCAGTTTGGGGGACCATTGCTCGGGCTCTCCTAGTTCTGTACCTTTCTCTCTATGATGGAGTCTGGGGGATGTAGAGCATGTGGGATGGGGGTTAGCGTGACCTTGTCGGTAGAGGGAAGAGTTTGCTGATCCATGCAGCATCACCCAAGTTCTTGATGGTTCTGGCTGAAGTGTTGAGTCTGCGTTACTAAAGTGTGGCTGGCCTAGCCACGTCTGAGTTGCCACTCCACCTCTGCTGATGATGGCTGCCTCCTTTTTCCCGGAATCTACTCTTCCTCTTTTACTCTGTGGATTTACTCTGTGGATTCTGTTTCCCTTTAGTCTCTTCCTTCCCTGCTGAGTCTCTACCACATGCCTTAGCAGTTCTCGTTGGTCACACCCCAACTTTTGAAGTAGGGAGTCACCTTGTTCTTGCCCAAGCAGGGCCCATGGTGGGCTTACTAGCTCTCAGCATACTGCCTGAGTATAATGGGTAAGTTGAACACCCAGGATTCCTGAAGAGAACCAGAAAGCAACCTTTTGGTCTCCCTACGTGACCATCCAGATCTATTCTCATTCTGTACAACTAGTCTTCCTGTGTCTCCAAAATCTTGGAAGTTCATAGTTTACTGCTTATGCTCAGATAATAAAAATTCCTGCAGTTAATTCCAGTGCAAAAAGTGTCATTTCACTAATTACTATATTCAAAACAGGGGGCCAACAAAAGGTACAATTTCTAGAATTTTTTTAAGGTTGAGTGTCTTTTCTTCCTCTAGTTTGGAGCTACAGCAGGCTGGAAACCTGCAGAGGGAAAGAGGTGGATGGTTGTTGACCTTCTCTGTTTCCTACCTTTGCCTTCTCTTTCTTCTTTCCACTCACTGGGTGGTGGAAGGAAGAAGGGAAAAGGGAAAGGAAGGGTGGGACAGGTTTTCTTTGGCTGGCACTGATCTCCTCCAGTACAAATTACCCCTGACCAAAGCAGCTATCGAAAGCCTCTCATGAGCACTTTTTTCTTCCTGACTCTGCCAGCCTCTAAATGCAGTCCCTCAACTGTGGCAGGGTCCTTCCTGCCATCAGGCACTTCCCCTTGGCTAAGGCACCCCATCAGTTCACCTTTAGTCCTTTCTGTTGTAGATGTTATGTGCTCTGGCTGAGGCCTCCTGGGTATTACCACTTTTAAAACAGCCTCAGGCCAACCTTTTTACTGAAAGTTCCACATCTGGTTTTCAAGAATCAAGAGACTTTGATCATCTCAGTGGGAGTATAATCGGTTCCTCCGAGCAATCTCTCTGCTTGCCTGCCCTTTTAGGTAGCCTCTTAGCATTTCTCTGTCATTAAACATAAGTCTACTGTATCTCCTATGCTTCATGGGGAAATCATAAACTGAATGCCATTGCTTCATTGTTAATAATAATATTGTTATTTTCATTTTGAAACTATTTAAAACCAAACTGATCGAGACTAAAGCTTCATAATGTCCCACTGGACACTCAGTATGAAGAAAGCTTCATAATGTCCCACTGGACACTCAGTTGAAGACACTCAGGCTCCTGTCCTGAATGTGGGGGCAGGGAGATGGCTTTGCCATTTGGGGTAAATTAGCTGGTTCTTTTTTACTCCTATCAGAGAACTCACCATGATATGTAATTGTCTATTTGTGCATCTGTCTACCCTACTAAACTGTCAACACTATGAGAACAGACACTTCATCTGCCTTGTTCACCATCATTTATGGCAAATAGTACATGCATTCTAAATGGGGGTGATACCATTTCCAAGGGGGTGAAAAAAATCTTAGACAATATAATGGCTTACATATCCATGGTACTAACATTTCATAGGAGAGGAATACAGTTAGAAGGGAAATGTTGATACAGATAATAAATATGAGTTAACTAAGCACATAAATGAATGAATAACCCTAGCCCTTGCTTCCTGCAATTTTCCCATTTAGAGTCTCCTGGCAGTTCATGAGGCCAGTAGTTCATTCACTACAGCCATCTCTACTCCTGTTCACACCCTTGAGTCTGGTGTGTATTTGTTCAATAGTATTAAGCAAATATAAAACAGCCTTTTATCTGTCACTGTAGGTTGAATTAGTTCATACTACTTTTTTTTATGAGTATCTTCTGTTTAGTATCCTTGTTCTCAAGAACAAAAACACTTTCAACCATATCAGCTTATGGTTATAATAAAGCTTCTTGTAGACCGGACCACTCTTTTTAAAAACAGTAAGTTTACTGCTACACTTAAAAATTCAGATATGGATTTGACTTCTTTTTTATTTTTTAGAACTGCCAAATAAATTAAATTTTTTTGAAAAAAAAGTGCTTGAGCAGTGTGCCTATGTATGTGAATCTATATATTCCTAAGTTCTTTCAAATATTTATTTATTTAAGCTCTAGATTTTTCTATGGTATCACCCACAGAAATATAAAACTGTTAAGAATAAATAGCAGTCACAAAGTAGTATATTGATAATGTTGTAATTCTGATATACAATATTTGGAGAATAAAATTATCATTGATTTAATAAGCCATTATATATAAATATACATAATTATATATTTCTTAGAAGCTAAATTTGAACAAATAGTCCAATGCATACCAGGTAATTATTGAACTCATCATGTTTCAAAACAGAGGAAGAATGGCTAATGACATCTAAACTTTATATGTAGTTTTTGACATGTCATGATAGTTTCTATAATCTTTTTAAAAAGATTTTATTTACTTATTTGACAGAGAGAGATCACAAATAGGCAGAGAGGCAGGCAGAGAGAGAGGAGGAAGCAGGCTCCCCACTGAACAGAGAGCCCAATGCAGGGCTCAATCCCAGGACCCTGGGATCATGACCAGACCCAAAGTCAGAGGCTGAACCCACTGAGCCACCCAGGTGCCCCTATGATCTTTTTTTTTTAATATTTTATTTATTTGTTTATTTGAGAGAGAGAGAGAGCACAAGCCAATGTAAGGGGCAGAGGGAAAGGGAGAAGGAGACCCCACACGAGCAGAGAGCCCCACATGGGGCTTGATCCCAGGACCCTGGGATCATGACCCTGGCTGAAGGCAGATGCCTAACTGACTGAGCCACCCCCGTGCAGCTCTATGAATGATCATATTCAGTTTGAAATACCATAACCATCTCAGAAAAATATTATTAGCCCCTCTTTTATAACTTGATAAATAATGGTTCTGAAAAATTAAGTAATTTTCCTAAGATAACACTGAGAGTGAGTAGTAAAAGGTAGATTAAAATGGAAGCACCTCTGCCGTTTCTTCTCTCATTTATCTCAGAAATGAATCCTCCAGTCCCTCACACTGATTTTTCCTAAACTGAGACCTGAGAATACTGCAGTTGTTATAAAATCTGAAAGAAAGATATTTCGATTTGGTAATCAAGATTGTCCATGACTCATTCATATATAACCTTCCCACATTTGCATTCATTGTCTAAAGAAAGGACTGATGCAGCAGAATACAAAGACCAATTTAGTCGTGGTTGTTATTGGATAATTTTTTTCAAGACTTTATTTGTTCATTTTTTAGAGCAATTTTAGGTTTACAACAAACTCGAGAGAGAGGTGTAGAGATTTCCCATACACCCCCTGTCCCCATACATGCATAGCCTCCCCCACTATAAACATCACTCATAAGAATGGTACATTTTTTTTTACCAAGGATGAAACTATAGTAATGAATTGTATTTACCCAAAGTCTAGAGTTTACCTTATCTTGGTGTTGTATATTTTATGGAATGGAAAATGAAAGTAAGATATAAATCTGTCATTACAATATCATATGCAGTATTTTCATTGCTCTAAAAATTCTCTGTGCTCTGCCTACTCATTTCTCCCTGCCTATCCCAGCAACCACTGATCTTTTTATTGTCTCCATAGTTTTGCCTTTTCCAAACAGTCATATAGTTGGAATCATACAGCAAGTAACATTTTCAGATTGGCTTCTTTCACTAGCTAATATGCATTCAAGTTTCCTCCATGTCTTTTCATGACTTCATAGCTCATTTCTTGTTATTATTAGATAATACTCCATTGTCTGGACGTACCAGAGTTTATTTATGCATTCACTTACTGAAGGACATCTTGGTTGCTTCCAAGTTTTGGCAATTATGAATAAAGCTGGTATAAATGTCCTTGTGCAGGTTTTTGTGTGGACTTAAGTTTTCAGCTCCTTTGGGTAAATAACAAGGAATGTAGTTGCTGAATCATATGGTAAAAGTATGTTTAGTTTTATAAGAAACCATCAAATTGTCTTCCAAAGTGGCTATACCATTTTGTACTCCCACCACCAATATATGAGAGTTCTTATTGCTCCACAACCTTACCAGCACTTACTATTCTCAGTGTTCCAGATTTTGGACACTCTAATAGGTATGAAGTAGTGTCTCATTGTTGTTTTAATTTGTATTTCCCTGATGACAACTGATGTGGAGCATCTTTTCATATTCTCATTTTCTATCTGCATATCTTCTTTGGTGAGGTGTCCATTAAGGTCTTCAGCCCAGTTTTTAATCATGTTGTTGATTTTTTTATTATTGAGCTTTAAGAACAATTTGCATATTTTGGGTAAGTCCTCATTCAGATGTGTCTTTTGAAAATATTTTCTCCTGGTCTGTGGCTTATCTTCTAATTCTCTTGATACTGTATTTTGTGGTCGAGCAGAAGTTCCTAATTTTAATGCAGTTCAGCTAACCAAATATTTCTTTCGTGGATTATATCTTTGGTGCTATATCTAAAAAAAAATTACCATAACCAAGTTGTCTAGATTTTCTCCTATGTTGTCTCCTAGGAGTTTCATAGGTCTCTGTTTTACATCCAAGTCTACGATCCATTTTGAGTTAATTTTGGTGAAGGGTATAATGTCTACATCTAGATTCATTTCCTTGAGTGTGGACATCTAATCATTTCAGCACCATTTTTTGAAGACACTATCTTGACTCCAGTGCATTATCTGTGGTTCTTTTTTGACTGTATTTATGGGATTCTATTCCTGGGCTCTCTATTCTCTTCCACTGAGAGGACCATCCTTTCACCCATACACACTGTCTTGAGTACTATTGCTTCCTTATAGTAAGTTATGAAGTTGCTTGGCATCAGTCCTCCAATATTGTTCTTCAATATTGTGTAAGCTTATTCTAGGTCTCTTGCCCACTCCATAAAACTTTTAGAATCAGTTTGTTGAAAACCCTAAAATACCTGTTGGGATTTTGATGTGAATCAAATTAAATATATACATGCATAAAGTTGGGAACTCACATCTTGACAATGTTGAATTTTTCTATCCATAAAATGGAATATCTCTTCACTTATTAGGTCCATTCAATAGAATTTTATAGTTTTCTTCATACAGATTTTGTATATATTTCATTAGATTTACACCTAAGTATCTAATTTGAGGAGGGTCACTAATTTAGATGATATTGTTATTTAATTTCAAATTCCACTTGTTCAATGTTAGTATGTGGTAAAGCAATTGACCTTGTAATCTGCAACTTTGTTACAATTGCTTATTAATTCCAGTTTTATTGTCAATTCTTTTATATTTTTCTACCCAGACAATCATGCCCTTTGCAAAAAAGATAGTTTTAAGTCTTTCTTTCCAACCTGTATGCCTTTTTTTTTTTTTTTTTTTTTTGTCTAATTGCTTTAGCAAGCCTTTCAGTATGATGTTGAAATTAGGGGTAAGAGACACCTTGCCTTGTGCCTGATCTAGTGGGAAAGATATGACTTTATCACCATTAAGTATAATGTTAGCTTGAGGATTTTTGAGGACAATCTTTGTCAAGCTTAAGAAGTTTCACTTTATTCCTACTTTACTGGAAGTTTTTATTATGAATGGGTATTGGATTTTTGTCAAATCATTTTCTGTATCTATTGATACGATCATGTAATTTTTCTTTTTCAGTCTGTAGATATGATGGATTACATTAACTGATTTATGAATGTTGAACCAGACTTGCATATTAGGGATAATCCCACTTGGTTATGGTGTTTAAATTTTATCATACATTTTTTCAATTCTATTTATTAATATTTTATTTGCATCTATGTTTATGAGAGATACTGATCAGTAGTGTTCTTGTAAACCTCTTTCTGATTTTAGAATTAGGTAATGCTGGCCTCACTGAATGAGTTGGAAGTGCTCCTGTTCCTATCCTTTTCAGGAGATTGTAAAGAATTGGTATAATTTCTTCCTTAACTGTTTGGTAGTATTTGTCAGTGTAACCATCTGGGTTTGGTACCTTCTGTTTTGGAACAAAAAAATTCTTAATTTTAAAATGTCATAATAACTTAGGGCATAAAAAATTTGAAAGAGAATGTATATTAGAAAATTTGCCTCCCTTCCTATTAACTGATTGATTCTTATTAATTAATTCCTACTAAGTTATATAAAAATTCTAGAGCTGCACTACCCAATATAGTAGCCACTAATCACTTGTGGTTATTTAAATTTAAATCAATTAAAATTAATAAAACTCATATCCAGTTACTTAGTCACACTAGCCACCTTTCAAATGCTCAATAGCCAAATATTGCATTGGCTACCATTTTGGATAGCACAAATGTAAATTTCCTTCATCACAGTAAATTCTACTGGAAGCACTTCTCTGGAGACCGAGATGAGGTTAACAAAGAGGAAAGAGGATTAGGGATTTAGCAACAAAGTAAGGCTTTAGTATGCGCCCCTGAAAAATGCTTGAGCCCTGTTTACCCACCCACCATGGGAGAAGACAATTAAGCTGAAAACTGAAGTGTCCTATACTTCTCACAGGTAGTGTCTAAGAAACAGCAAAATTCCAGAACTTTCCATGCCTCTTCATACCACAGAAGCACAGAATAACAATGACTGAGGGTATCCTCTTGGCAGACGGGCCTGAAATGATGTCACAGAATCCCCATGTGTATTGATATGGCCCAGACATTGGTAAAAAGTTATTTCTTCTAGACCCAAAGGTATAGTTAAGAATTTCCTGACATTCCAAGAGGACCTCAAAATAATTGAGAGAGGATGGACCCTGAGAGGCTTTGCAGTTGAGTAAATGGATGTACCTGTAGAGACTAATTACTGATGATTGCTCAGCCTCAGATAACTCAGTGAATGTCTGCACAGACAAAAGATAGTGACAAAAACCAGGTGCCACCTCTGAAGCTAGTGTCAGGATATCTGTAATTTTCATTACAATAGTTGAGTATGGACATTTTGATATTTTATGTGTAGCCAGAATTCCAATTAAGAATCTTCACTCCAGGAGTGGTCAGCTAGCATTATATCAAAAAAATCACTATCTACAGAGGTGGTTATTATTAACACTACAATTATTGTTATCTCTTATCACCCTAGATATTGAGCTAATAGGAGACTGTCAAATATGGGTTTTCATTAGTGAAATTAGTGGTTTATTAATAGCATGGAGAATATTGGAAATATACTTTTTTTGGTGACAGTAAATCTATTACAGGATGTGAACTGAATCAAATATTTTAAGATTTTATTTATTTATTTGACAGAGAGAGAAATCACAAGTAGGCAGAGCAGCAGGCAGAGAGAGAGGGGGAAGCAGGCTCCCTGCCGAGCAGAGAGCCCAATGCGGGGCTCAATCCCAGGACTCTGGGATCATGACCTGAGCTGAAGGCAGAGGCTTTAACCCACTGAGCCACCCAGGCCCCCCTGAATAAAATATTTTAAGTATACTCTCATTGTTGCTTGCTTAGAGTCATTTAGGTACAGTCTGATTTAAATGCCTTGCAAGACACCTGAACAAACTTTGTCCCAACCTCTGTAGGTTAAATTAATCAGAGTTACTGATAAAGTGGCAAACTCATGGGAAAATTCACCAGAAATCAAAATAGGCTAGAAATGAGGAGTGAGTATTATTTGGAAATGATTTTCTTTGGGTCTTTCAGGGCTCTGCATGTCTTGGAACAGAGGTAATAACTGTCCTTCTGAACTACCTTTTCAAAGCTTACCGTATTAGGAAGAGCCTAGGATGATGAAGACAGGTTTCTCCTTTGGACAGTTGGCAGTGTTGTTTTCATTTTGTTTTGTTTTGTTTTGTTTTTAAAGCAGGAGTAAGCTAACGATGGCCAGTGGGTCTAATTCAGCCTGCAGCTTATTTTTGCAGGTCCTGTGAGTTAAAAATAGTTTTTAAATTGTTAGGGTCATAAAACAAGCAAACAAACAAAAAGCAAAGAAGCCTAAAATAGTTACTGTTTGGCCCTTTATAAAAAACACTTGCCAAAACTTTATCTACAACTTTGAAAGAAAAAAGATAGTATCTTTCTCCAGAGCATAGAGTAGTCGGGCTTACTATTCAATGTAAGAAATTCAGACTTCCCTAAGCTCAGGTTTACTCTCCTGTGATGTACCTGATTGTATAATCTGGCCCTCTTCATATGGCCCGGGGGGAATTGGGACCCAGAGAATCAGTGTAGATGTTCTGGCTACTGCGACTGTTGTCGGTAGTAACTGTCCTTTGTCTCTACTACAAGACTATCATGTCTTCTGTCAGTGTTCACAAAACTATGGCAGATTAGCATGTGAGATGGCAAGTAGGATAAATCTCAGATCCTTCACAAATCTTGACACTTGCTGACAATAGAAAAGGTCGTGGAATCATGCCACTGGACTATTATCACATCTGCTTTAGGGCACCTTTCCTGGAAGTGGTAAGAACACACTGAAAAATGGAAAACAGAGAACTAGCACCCTGGGAAGCTTGCAAATCAGATTTACAAACTGCATATGCCAGCGGACGAATAAAGGTTTAATAGGGAGCCCTCCCTCACATGTGCTCACTCCTGCTGTGTGTGTGTGTGTGTGTGTGTGTGTGTGTGTGTGTGTGTGCAGTGGAATTTGCTCTGAGAGTTACTTTCCTTTCAAACCCTGGAATTAAATTTCTTGGGAGACTGTCATTATCTACAGAGAGGAAACTCGTTCAGGTCAATTTATAATACCTTGGCACCTTGTAAGCCTCCTATTATAGAGGTGCAACGTTAGGAAATTTGTCCATTACCAAGAAGAAAGAGGGCTAAAAAAAAATTAAGTTCAATTATAGAAAAACTAAGAGTTTGCAGCTTAAGATAAGTTACTTGCTATAGCCCTTATTAGTGGCTTATGAAATAAAGAAATGTTCAGCTTTCAAGATAAAAATTAAGATATCATTTGGACTTGTTACCTATATTATTTTAACCCTCCAGGCATTAGTAATATAATGAATCAAAAGCTATTCCAGAAAGTTTATAACAGAAAGTTATAAATGATCACACTTTAGAAACTTCAGGATGAGATTCTACAATTTCTTACAAACATTGGAATGGTTAAAAGAGTTCACGCATGCTCTAAAATTTATGTTTTATCAGAAAATGTATAGAATGCAAATGACTAATAATTACTGTTATGACATTTAAATCAGAATGGAATTTTAAAACTATATACATATATATATGTGTATGCGTATACACATATATATATGTATATAATCTCAAGATTATTGCTAGACTAAGAGATTTGAGGCAAATTTCACCTTAAATGATATAATGATTACATATGGGGGAACATGTTACTGACCTTTTAAAAAATATTTGCCATCTCCTTTTTGCTTTTAAAACGTTCAGTTAATTGTGCTTAGCAATATTCACATTAGAGTTTCCTGACTGTCTTGTACCATTTGTTGCTGCCCAGATCCCCTAATTTTTACTTGAGGTACACATTTTCAGTTATGAAACAGTGCTTGTCCTGGCATTAGTTAACAGCTGAAGACATACTGCATACAATAAGAATATTAACTTTATTCTGTGTGCACTTACTAAACTGTAAACATCGTTCATCCTTTCTAAGTGTGTAGAACCTACCAGAACAGCGTACTAGAGCAAGGGTCATTTCCACAGATCTGTGTGAGGTCCTGTCAACACCAGGCAGACTGCTGATGGCATGGATTCCAAAGGGAGCCATCTGGGACCCTTGATGATGACTCAGAACTTTCCCCTTCTCTTTGTCTCATGACCCTTTTATTTTTTCTGTTTTGTTTTCTCCCTCTCCTCTCTGTCATGCAATGCATGTACCCATGTGCCCCACATACATGTATGTGCTGTCTTCCCTACTGATGACATTCACAACGTTTTTTACCCCATCTCCATGCTATCAAAAACAGCACCTCACATTATGTACATCACATATCTGAACGATTTACCAAAATCTCACTCTCCATTAAAAATGTTTTATAGTACTGAAGACACAGTAATGCTCAGAGAAGAGCTTTCAGAATGGACTCTAACACTGCTCAGAGAGCAGCAGACAAAGCTCATGTGAGAGGAGACTCTAGAGGACGAAGGTCATTTCTACTGGATATTTATTTTGTACCCTATACAGGTAAAATTTCTACCTACAGGGCCCATGAGTTAAATTTGTTCTGCTGCTTCTCGATGTCTAATCTGGGGGAAATGAATTCAGTCTTTCACTACTCTGTGAGTGCTCTGTAATCAGCATCTTCTTTGCTCATGTTTCCCATAAACGCTACAACACAGACCAGTTTCTGCTGGCCACTCCAGTAATAGAGACATGCATTAGGTGTTTTTCTAAACATGCTGAATATTGGCTCTGGATGCCTTTTCCAGAGGAATTCATATTCTTGGAGGAAGGAATTTTTTTTAAGTATAGAATGCTGTAAACTATTCCCAGGCATACCAGACCCTGAACTCCAGGGAGATGCGGTCTGGAAGATTGAAAAGGCATGATATTACTTCCTCAACTTTACTTTTTGTTCCAGATGGAACTACTTAAATGAAGTCATAGCCTAATGTGCATGGAACAGAGGCCAGGAGAAAGAAAAATAAACAACAGTGTTCCCATATATGCATCTTGTTTTTTATATATGTATATATATGTACACACACACACACATATGTGTATGTGTGTATATATTTTTTCCTCTGAACAAGTATCCAATATTATATAGTATTATTTAGTATATTATTGTAGTATTGTATATCATATATAATATACTACATATGTTATATACTACATATATAATATACTACATATGTATATTATTGTAGTATTTAGTATATTAGTGGTATAATTGTAATTTTCAAAGTGCTTATACACACACACATGTTCTCCCCAGTAATTCTATAAAGTAATTAAGATATTCATTATTATCTCCATTTTATAAATGTGAAAGAAGAAAATAATTTGCCTAAGACCACAGTTAATTAGCAACAGAGACGACAGTATTAAAATCTAGAATTCTAGATTCTTATTTTAATGCTCTGAACTCTATACTTTAGAAGTTTGCTCCTTAAAGAGGCCAGAATATTTCTCTTACTCTAATGGCATGCTGATTGCCAAAATATATAGCATATGGAACAAGATGTTTTCCTCATAGATCACTTCCACCCACCCTTTGGAACGAAAAACATATTATCAATGACCAGGCCAGGCTGGTGAATAGCTCTGTATGGGAATTTCATTTTCAAGTACAGTTTCTGAAAGGAGGTTGTTAACAGAATAACTAAATCAATTCACCAGAACTTTCTTCGACATGAAGGCAAACCAGAATATAGGCTCTCTTATTGTATCAAGAGAAATAGGGAATGAGTGAAAATAAATGGTAATAAGAGGGGATGCTGCAGCAAAAAATTATTTATGTGCCAGCCCAGTCCTTAAATCTTGCTGTGTCCCCTTAAGAACGGAGGCATTTCCAAGCAGGTACCCCAAAATCTTTATGGATAATAGCACTGGTCTCCCTTTAAATCTGAGTCACAGAAAATCATATTTCAATGGTAACAATCAGCAACATCTTATTTATTTAAACATCCATCATTGTTCTCATTTTGTGGTCTTTAAAGAAATCTATTCATAGAACATCACTGAAATAATAAATATTGCTGGGTTGATTCTTAAGTGATATTACTGTTAATTTCTACTCTTATCAAGGTGAGTTACTTCTACTACACTGTTTGAAAGAAAAAAACTCCTCTGAGCAGCCATTAGGTCTGAGCATTCCAAGCTTGGCAGCTTGACCTGATTGAAGAGGGACGCCTGGGTGGTTCAGTGGGTTAGGCCGCTGCCTTCGGCTCCGGTCATGATCCCAGGGTCCTGGGATTGAGTCCCGCATTGGGCTCTCTGCTCGGCGGGGAGCCTGCTTCTCCCCTCCCCTCTCTGGCTGCTTGTGTGATCTCTGTCTGTCAAATAAATAAATAAAATCTTTAAAAAAAAAAAAAAGAAGAGAGCCAAATCCTAAGTCTGGCCTATAACAAAGACAGACGAGCTAAAAATATATACAAATTAATTTATCCTGCCCGCCATATAATCTCTCTTTCCCCTTATCACAAGTGTTCAGTATGTTTCATTTTTTTCTCCTTCCACTTTATCTCTAAAGTGTGCCCTTTCCCCTCAATCCATAGTGAAATGACTGGTTCATCCTGACTATCTCTTGTCTGAATTAGCACATCTTTCTTATTGAACTCTTTGCTTCTTCCCTTTTTTGTCTAGTCAATCAAAATAGTTGCCACCAAAGCAATAATCTCTGTCCAAAACTACATTTTCATCATCATTCTTGAATAGGAATAGAAATATTTGAGAGAAGAGTTATAGGAAAATTAACAAATACTTGAGTTAAAAGTGCAATTGAATATATTATGCATGTGAAAAATCTCTGCCACCTTCCAGTTTGTAGTCAAAATAGTTCCCAGTGGGGAATCATGTATCAGCTGAGTCTATGCATATAAACTAATAGGAAAAAAAATAAAGCAAATTTAACCGATTACCTTATTTTTTAACAATTATAATTAGATTTAATTTATATTTATTTGTGTCAAAATACATAGAATCCTCAGGGTATCCACTAGGCATACCATCCTCCATTCCAGCACTTTTCCTGTTTGCAGACAGGCTATATGAGGACTTCTTTAGTGCACACTGATGACACATATGTTAATAATAAACACTAGCCTCTCCAAGCAAAGCAAGGTGTCCTTGAATTCAGTGGGGAGAAGTTCACTCTTTTAGCAAGACAGAGAAGTTAAGAATTTTACCCAGGGCTTCTGAATGCCTAGTGAAGATTATGAAGTCCTTGACAATACAATCTTTGCCCCTTTCTATTATTTACAACACTCTAAACTTTGCTACAGCACTTGCAAGAGAAGGTGAAAGGCAGTCAATGAAGAAAGCTTATGGTTTGCTTATTGGTTACTTGGGAGTCTTTTCTACTACCAGAAATAGCTGTCCGATGATAAACACATAAGATGCCACCTTGGAATGAATTTTATTTATTCTATAAAAAAACACATTTTATTCAAAGCATACCAGATGTAAACCTTGGTACTTTCAATGTGAAGAGTTGAACTCTGTCACTATTGAGTATTTTAACATCACAAACCATTAAGGGTTAAACAGCATTTTTTAATAAATTATTGTATTATGTTGCATAATGGCCACCCAATGACATCAAGTCCTCAACTCTGGAAGTTGTAAATGTTAGCTTTGTTTGAAAAGGGGTCTCCATGAAGGTAATTAAGTTAAGGATTTGAGATGAGATTGCTCTGAATTATCCATGGCCCTAAATGCCGTCACAGATATCCTCATAAGAGAGAGGCATAGCAAGATTAGATGCACACAGAGAAGAAGTCTGTGTGGAATGGAGAGAGAGATTGCAGTGATGTAGTCACAAACCAAGGACTTCCAGCAGCCACTACAAGCCAAGAGACAGGTCTGGAATTCTCCCTCAGAATCTCTGGAATGAAACAACCCTGTCAACACCTTGAGTTTGAACTTCTGGCCTCCAAAACTATGAAAGAAGAAACTCTGTTCTTTTAAGCCAAGTCTGTGGTAATTTGTTATGCCAGCCCCAGAAAACTAATATAGATATTTACAGCATAGTTCATGAATTTTTAAGACAGCCATTCTTCTTATAAATGAAATGTATAAATTTTGTCACTAGAATACTATGCCTGTAGCAAGTACTGGCCCGTATTATAAAAGAAAGAAAACCAGGGTGGGGGAATTAAACATGAGATCAGGAAATCAGGAAGTTTCAGAGAACAAAATATGAAGACATGGGGATAAAAAAAGTAAAAATAAATTAAGATATTTTAAGAATGCTTCTTAATGAAAGTAGAAATTAGTTGTTATGTCATTTCCTCCAGTCTTCCCTCAGGCTACCTTTCAAATCCATTTACCTGATCCATCACGAAAGGAAGTTTAATTTAGCTTTGTTTCTTATGGATAGATAACATGCTTTTATTCAAAAAGTCAAATTTTGTGTGTTCTCTAAAGTGGAAAGGTAAATTTTATGTAGATTTCCTGTATATATTAGTATCTTTAGATGTTAGTTCCTATTTTAATTTAGAAGAAACCAAGAAAAGAAGAGATAGAGAGAAGGAAGGAAGGAAGGAAGGAAGGAAGAAAGGAAAGGGAAGGAAGGGAAGGAAGGAAAGAAAAGAGGGAGGGAGAAAAAGAAAAGTAAGGAGAAGAAAAGAAAAGAAGAGGAAAGAGGAGAAAAGAAAAGAGAAAAGAAGGGAGAAGGAAGGGAGGAAAGGAGAAACAATATTGTGTTAACATTCAGGCTGCCAAGAAAATCTTCTTCTAATCAAATATTTCCTCTGGGCTAGTCCTGGCAAAATTTAGAATTGGGTGAAATATTTCACCGGTACCCCCTCCTTACTTTTGCTTCAACCTCACCTGTTGAAATGAAGGAATGCATAATAAAAATACATTCATATCGATGCATTGAAGAATTAATATATTAAATATCTGTTAACCAAGAATTCTAGTTTATACCAAATTCCTGTCTCCTCTTAGTAATGTTATTCCCAACTTTTAACTGGGCATATGGCTGTTTAGAATAAAGACTACATTTTCCAACCTCCTTTATAGCTATATGTGGCCACACAAGGAAGAAGAAAGTGTTCTTAAACGGAATTTTTTAGTTGCCAATATGAAGAGAGATGTTATAATTTAATTTCCAACAGGTATCTTAGACCAGTGATAGAACATGTATATGGTGGACAACAAAATCTAGACTGCAGAGAGTAAAAAATAGCACTAGTAAGAACAGAACTAATAAGCCTTGATTTCTGATGCCATGACTTATCATGCCTTTCATGTCAACCTTTTAGCAAGGTGCTTGACACAAAACTAAGTGCTGATTACAAAATATGGAAAGAGACCAGGTGTCCATCAACAGATGATGAAGAAGATGTGGTGTGCATGTGAGCACCACATGTGCACACACACACGATGTTATTCAGCCATCAAAAAGAATGAACTTTTGCCATTGCAGTGAGGTGGATGGAACTAGAGGGTATTAGGCTAAACGAAATAAGTCAATCACAGAGACACAAATTACATGATTTCACTCATATGTGGAATTTAAGAAACAAAACAGATGAGCAGAGGGGGAGGGAAAGAAAAATAAACAAGAGGAAAACAGGGAGACAAAACATAAGAGACTCTTAACTACAAGAAATAAACTGTAGATTGCTGAAAGTGGGGGAATGGGGTAACTGGGTGATGGGCATTAAGGAGGGCACTTTAAGTAATGAGCACTGGGTATTTTATGTAACTGAGTCACTGAATACTACCTCTGAAACTAATAATAGAGCGTATGTTAATTAATTGAATTTAAATTTTTTAAAAGTGCTTGTTAGATAATTTCTATTTTTTTAGTTTCATAATAGCTATTATCTATTGATTAATCACAAGGTACTAGACACTTTACTCATATAGTCCTCATGAGAATCCGGTAAGTTAGGTATTATTATGGCTCCATAGCTCAGGAGTTAGAGCACCGGTCTTATAGATATCATTATCATTCTCATGCTATACATGAGGAAATAAAAATTCTGAAAGATAAATTGCCCAAAATCACAGAGCTAGTAATAGGCATATGAGACAATCTTGTCAGGGCTCTCTGAATCCCAACTGAGTGTTCCTACCACTACATTATTCTGTGATATCATAAGATCATTGGTTTGCTGTCTCTGATCATTCCAAAGTTGTTCTAAGGTTTTATTTCTTTTCAAAATGTAATAGTTCTACAGAGCATAAAGGGAATAAATGCACTGAAGCAGACAGTATGTTACATTATAAAGACAAAAATAAAAATAATAAAACAAAATGGGATCTATAGGGAAAAGAATATTTTGGATGAGATTTCTGGTATTTCCTGCTCTTAATCACACAGGAAATATCTTTTTCATTTTTTTTTTCCCAAGCCCTTACTTACACTCAAGATTCCAGCAAGTCAATTTCAGACTGAGGTAACAGTTAGAGGCCTACAGAGGAAAATAAAAACACAAGAAAGAAAGAGGGAGAGAGAGGGAGGGAAACACTTCTCATTGCATTTAGAAAGCTTGTAAAATTAATCAGTACGAGAAGATTTTAAAGGAAATTTTGAAATATCCAATAGCGTCCTCCTTGTTGTTCTGTAATATGAAACAATTTGACTGCCATTCTGAGAAAAGCGTTGTTTAACTTTTATTGTGAAAGTAATGTATTATCAAATATTTTTAAAATTCTGAGCACAAATAATATTGTGACATTAGAAAATAGAACATAACCTTCTAGACTAATTGGAAGGCAGAAATATGTTCAAATTACAATGTAATTCCATCTTTTATTCCAATGCAAATTCTTTTTGTAAATTGTGAGCTGCATGTAGTGTAGTTAAGAGTATTTAAGAACTAGATAAACAAAGAGTATTTGCCAATATTAACTTTAGATCGCATCTTAGAGCCCTTTATTTAATCACCATCTACTCAATAATTTGGAAAAGGAACATACCAAATTTGTGAGTGATATGCAAGTAGAAAGGATAAGTGCTATATTAGATGTTGTGTAAATTAGCTTTTGCTGTATAAAAATCAGCCAGTACTTTGTGACTTAAAACAGCAAGCACTTATTAGCTCATTCTTCTATGATTTAATGGTCTGGGCTAGGTTCAGGTAAGCAGTCTGATGACTTATTCTGAGCTATACACATCTTGGCAGAGGCTCATTTATGTGTCCACAATCATCTGCAAAAGAAAGAGAGGCGATAATGTAATCGTAAGTAATATTCCTGGAAGTAGAGATGTCAAACCAATGGAACCAATAGTCTCCCAGGATTTTGCACTGGTCGTAGTTCACCTGTTCTTGGTACAATAAATGACAAGGGAAAGTAGAATACAAAGTGCTGGGAATGCAGTGTACAAATGTTTTAAAAGCTTATGAGAATGTTCAGTCTAGAAAAAAGAAGATCTAAGACTTACAGGCAGTGTGATGATAGCGTTCTTCAAATATTTTAGGAGAAATATTACATAGAAATAGAATTAGATGTACTCCCCATGGCTATGGAAGGAAGAGGCAGTTCATAAGTAGAAACTATAAGAAGACAAATGTAGACACAGTGGTAGAAAAAAACTCACAATTATAAAAGAGGTGTCCAAAAATGGAATGGTCTACTTGCCAGATAGTTCACCTTCTTTCACTAGAAGTGTGCAAGCAGAGTAGAAAAGGTTATGATCGGGAAGCAGCTAGGCAAGGCACTCTGCAGCAGTGGCTTCCCAACCTAGCTGTGCATCAGAATCACCAATGGCGCTTTGTAAACTCCACACTGTACCTCTGGTATGCAGTCTGGACAACTCTACTTTAAACTTCCTTACCGGGGATCTGATATGTGATCAGATTTGGGAGCCATTGCACTAAGGTTAGAGTTAAGCTATCGGTTGACACCAGTTTAGTATGGCTGTCATCTGAAAATTACATAAAATTACAATGTCAGAGCCCATAAATAAAGCTTTACTGGAACACAGCCAAGTTCATTCTTTATATTTTGTGTACAATACTGCAACAGTGAAGTTGAGTAGTTGCCGCAAAGACCATACGTGGCACACAAACCCTAAAACAGTTATTATCTGGCACTTTATGGAAAAATTTGGCCAATAGCAGTTCCAAGATCTTGCTATCAAAAGTGTGTTATCACCAGGAAACTTGTTAAAAGTGCCTAATCTCAGATCCCACTCCAGACCCACTGAGAAACTGCATTTTAAAAGATGCACAGGTGATTAGTATTCAAATTAAACTTTTAGAAACATTGCTCTGAGGTGTTGATCAATTCTATTTTTTTCAAGATTTTATTTATTTATTTATTTGAGAGAGAGAGGGAGAGCACAGAGGAAGAGTGAGAAGAAGAAGCAGACTCCCCACTGAGCAAGAAGCCTGATGTAGGTATCGATCCTAGGACCCTGAGATCATGACCTGAGCAGAAGGCAGACACTTAACTGACTGAGCCACTCAGGTGCCCAGGTGTTGATCAATTCAAAATCTCTCTATAAATCTGTATACATTTAAACTCCGTGTTACATTGTTTACATCAATTATTAAGTGGAAACAATGAGTTGTTACTTAATCTGATGCTCTCCTTTAACTGCCAGATACAAAATAACATTTAAATGACTTGAAAATCCACTGGTTAAATGGAAGTGTACAAGGTCCCTTCAGTCACAAGGAGAAAATGTTGAGATTGTCTTCCAAGCACCCAGATCTTGGTTTTAAATAACATTTTCCAATAAAAGGAGCCAGAGATCCTTGGAGAAATGAGTGATTCTAGGGTTGGGGCAGGCAATACTTGAGATGAGATGAGGCTGGAGCCTCCTGCAGTGCCAGAAAGTAAGGAAGTGATCACATTCCAAACAATGAGAATGTGTCAAAAGGA
Source organism: Taxidea taxus jeffersonii (assembly GCA_003697995.1). Lineage (NCBI taxonomy): Eukaryota > Metazoa > Chordata > Mammalia > Carnivora > Mustelidae > Taxidea > Taxidea taxus. The sequence goes on along the minus strand of ML107518.1, from coordinate 25,986 downwards.
AATCGAAGACAGCTCAGAGTGTTCCCGAAGGCCGACATGAGAATAATTTGAGCACTAAAATACATAAGGCAGTATTAGATTATAATCCAAAGTATAAAATAAATATACATAAATCCATGCTGAGATAAATAAATGATTGAACAAATAAACAAGAAAGAGAAGAGACAAATCTCCTACGTAGAAGAATTGCAAATAAAATCTATAGACTCTGCCCCCAAAGAAGTGTAGCACAACTGCCTACTTGTTAAATATAGACTGTGTATAGTCACTTCTTTACAAAAAAAATACAGTTTGGAAAAGTGCACTCCTTCTAAAAGTTACGAGGGAGAAATCTGACAAACATAGCCCAAACCAGGTGACTGAGGTTTACATCAACAGTGATAATTTACATCAGTAGCATGTGCCCTTGGTATGACGTGATGAAAATGGCACTGACCTCTGTAAATTTGTAACTGAAGTCTAATTGAGTTTAAAAGCAAAACAAAACAAAACAAAACAAAATGGAAAAATCTTAAATGGAAGAGATTCTACAAATTATCTACCTAGTACTCCTCAAAACAGTCAAGGTCATGAAAACCAAAGAGTCTGACAAACTGGCACAGTCTAGAAGAGCCTAAGGAGACATGAGAACTAAACTTAATGTTGTAGTTTAGATGGAATCTTGGAACAGGAAAAGAACAGCAGGTAAAAACTAAGGAAAATCTGAGTAAAGGATAGACGATTGTTCATAATAAGATTGATTAATCGTTAACAAATATACGACACTAATGTTAGATGCTAATGATAAATAAAACTGATATAGGGTACATGAGAACTTCATGATGTTTGTGTAAATCTAAAACAATTCTAAAATTTAAAAAATTATGTAAAATAATAGGGTCATCTTGGGCTTTGGCCTCTAATTTTTATATTTATCTTCAGGTCTTTAAGATGTTTCCTAACACATTCTCTCTAAAATCCCTTTTGGAATTAGGTTGACTATAAATCATAAATTACAAACTAAATCATTAAGTCAGACCCATAGTCACATCCTGGTACACTGTCTGGGTATTTCTTCATGACACAAACCCTTTTAATATGACTGAATAGCTATTATAGATAACTAGGATTTATCATTGTTCTACCAACATGGCTAGTCTAACCAGAGTGAGTCCTAGCTGGGTTTCTGTTCAGAAGCGAGAATGGAGACCCATGTGGTCTGAACATAGGTTGAAGTCATGAAGTGATTCTTACACATGGAGAGGCAGAATTTTGACCTTCAAGCTTTTTGGAAATGTCATCATTGCTGAGAGCTATAGGGGAGACTCAGCAGGATTGAGGAATGTGAATGAAGTCTGCCTTTTTGTTGCTGGCAAAGGACACCAGTTATTAATGAGGAAATGTAAAGAAATATTTATAACATAAGCAGTTCTTCTTATAAACATCCCTCTTAGAATCCTCAGAAACAGTCATAGTACCAAGAAGGCATTGTGGAAAAAAAAAAATTTTTTTTTTTTTTTAAGCTGTTGGAACATCTGTGGTCTCTGGAGAAAGCAATGTTGTTGTGAAATGTAGAAAGAGAGGTTGCTCTGGGGCATATTCTCAACTTGCAATGTCTTCAGTAGACGGTGACACCTCCCTGGATAAACAAACTATATGCACATGACCAGAATTTTTAAGTTAATCTGTTACATTCTTAAAATTCCACCAATTTATTTCATTATGAAATGTAAATCTTTTGGCAACCTTTGAATCTTTGTCTTTAACTATTCATGAGGATTGCTACCCTGTTAATACCTGATAGAGGGTGGCTGTGCTGAGGAGAGAGCCATCTCCTCTGACAGGAGAAACTCTTTGGCATGGTGCAGGCTCAAGAAACATTAGAGACCATAAAGCAAGTGATTTACAATGCAATTCCAAATGAATTTTAGAATCAGTTTGTGGATTTTTTTCTTAATTCAGTCTTGCTGCACTCTTGGTTGCAGTCCTGTCAACTCTATAGATGAATTTAAGGAGAATTAACATCTTAACAATATTATGTCTGCCAAACCAGGAACATGATATGTATCTCCCATTTGTTTAGGTTCTCATTAATGTCTCTCAGCAATGTTGTATAGTTTTCAGTGCATAGGTTTAACACCTGTTTTTTGGTTTTGGGGTGTTTATTTTTTTTAAGATTTTATTGATTTATTTAGAGAGAGGAGAGACAGAGAGCATAAGCAGAGGGAGGGGCAAGGGGAGAGAGAAAGAGCGAATTTCAGGCAGACTCCTGCTGAGCATAGAGCCCAACACAGGGCTTAATCTCACAACCCTGAGATCATGACCTGAGCCAAAATCAAAATTCCAATATTTAAGTGACTTAGCCACCCAGGATTTGTCACCTGCTTTATTAAAATTATTAACTATTTCATGGGTTTTGATGCTTATAAATTTTTCAAAATTTTATTTTCCAATTGTTTATTGCTAATATGTAGAAATACAATTGCTTTTGTGTTTAGTGTATTGACCTTGTATTCTGAGACCTTGCTAAATTCCCTTATTAATTTTAGCAGGATTTTTGTAGATTTCTTAGGAGGTTCTGTATTACATGACTATGTTGAAATAGCATAGCTATTTCCTTTCCAACTTCTGTGTCATTTATTTTTCTTATCTTATAGTACTGGCTAGGAATAAAAGTATAATATTGAAATAGAAGTAAGAACAGACGTCCTTGCCTTGGTCCCAATTCTAGAGGTAACCATTCAAGCTTTCACCATTAAATATCTTGTTAGTTGCTATTTTCTTAAGTGGCTTTTATCAGATTAAGGAGGTTTCACTCTATTCCCAGCTTGATCAGAAGTTTTTATCATGAATAGGAATTGGATTTTGTTCCTTTTTTGCATCTGTTGAGATGATCACATGGTTTTTCATCTTTATTCCTGTTAATAGGTTCATAAAACAAAGTGATTTTCAAATGTTAAATCAATCTTGTAATCTGGAAACAAATCACAATTTGTAACATTATTATTGTTATTATTATTACTATTATATGTTGCTGAATTTAACTTATTACTATTGAAGACTTTTCTCTGTGTTCCTGAGAAATATTAATTTATAGTTAGCTTTCTTATAATGTGTAGGTCTGATCTTGGTATCAAAGAAATGTTAGCTTCAAATAAAGGGTTAGGAAGTATTATCTCTATTTTCTAAAACACAGTTTATATGCAACTGGCATTATTTTCCTTTGATATTTGATAGAATTCAGAAATAAGATCATCTGCTGCTGGGGTACATTTTTTAAAATATTTTTAAAAACAAATTAAATTTTGAAATTTAAAAACCAGTTAATTTAAAAAATTGAAATTGGTTAACAACATTTGGATTTTCTATTTCTTTGAGTTCATTTTTATAACTTGTATCTTTGAAAGTATTTGTTAATTTCATGTAAACTGTCAAATGCATTGGCATAATTATTCATAATATTTATGTGTTATTAGATATTATATCCAGAATCAATATGTACATACCCTCTTTTATGTCTGATATTAGTAATCTCTCTCTCTCTCTCTCTCTCTCTGTCCCCGTCTCCCTTGAGTCTAGATTTTTATTAGTTATTGACCTTCCAAACAACAAGCTCTTGGGTTTATTGCTATTATTTATTATTTCCCATGTTCTATTTTCATTGACTTCTGCTTGCCTTTTATTTCATTTTTAAATTTTTAATTTAAATAAAGTTTGAATTTAATTTATTCTTTTTCTAGTTTCTGGATATGGAAACGTAAGTCACTGATTTTTAGATCTATCTTCTAACATAAACATGACAAGCACATAAATCTAAAATATCATTTTAAGCTTTGTTGTAGCTTTGTTCCACATATTTTAATCTTATATATTCATTATTATTAATTCCAAATCTTTTAAATTTCCCTTGTTATTTCTCTTACACCTACAAATTATTTATTTAGAAGTGTACTCATTCATCTCTGTTTATTTGCCAATTTTCTGGATGTCTTTCTGTTATATTTCCAGTTTAACTCCACTATAATTTATTAGAGAACATACTTTCTATGTTTCCAGACATTCCAAATTTAGTGAAATTTGTTTTATGTTTCAGGATAAGGTCTATCTCAGCAAAATTTCTCTGAGTACTGAAAAAGAATATGTACTCTGCCACTTAGTATTCTAGAAAGGTCAACTTAGTCAAGATGGCTGATACTATTCTTACTGATTTTCAGTCTACTAATTTATAAATCACTTAGAGAACAGTGTGGAAATCTTCAACTTTAATAATAGATTTGTTTTTCTCCTTTCTACTATGTCAGTTTTACTACATGAATTTAAATATTATTTTATGTGTGTATTTATAGGATAGCTAATCTTTTTGATGAATTCACTTTTATCATTAAGTTATTTTCTTTATTATTGGAAATATTCCTTGTTCTGAAGTCTATTCCATCTGATATTAACATAGACATTCCAGTTTCCCTTTGATTAGTGTTTGTATGATATACATTTTTCATCCTTTTAATTTATCTATGCCTTTATATTTATTTATTTATTTTTTTAAAGACTTTTTTTTAAAGATTTTTTTTTAATTTATTTATTTGTTAGAGAGAGAGAGAGAGAGCAAGCACAGGCAGACAGAGAGGCAGGCAGAGGCAGAGGGAGAAGCAGGCTCCCTGCCGAGCAAGGAGCCCGATGTGGGACTCGATCCCAAGATGCTGGGATCATGACCTAAGCCGAAGGCAGCCACTTAACCAACTGAGCCACCCAGGCGTCCCTATGCCTTTATATTTAAAGTGGCTTTCTTGTAGACAGCGTATAATTGGGTCTTGTTTTTTAACCAATTTGGTAAGCTAAGCCTTTTAAATTGTAACACCATTTATATTTGATGTAATTATATCAATGTGGTTGGATTTAAGTCCATCACCTTGCTAAATGTTTGTTATTTGCCTGCTTTATGTCCTCTCTTTCTTCTTTTCCTGCCTTCTTTTGGTTAATGGAGCAATTTTTAGTGTTATATTTTATCTCCATTATTGGCTTATTGATTGATTGATTACCTTGTGATTGTCCTAGGGTTTATAATACGTATCTTTAACTCTTTACAATTTATCTTCATGTTCTATTTTTACTACTGTTAATATCAAAACCTTATATCCTCAGGGCACCTGGGTGGCTCAGTGGGTTAAAGCTTCTCCTTTCATCTCAGGTCATGGTCCCAGAGTCCTGGAATCGAGCCCTGCCTGCATCCCGCTCTCTGCTCAGCGGGGAGCCTGCTTCCCTCTCTCCTTGCCTGCCTCTCTGACTACTTGTGATCTCTGTCTGTCAAATAAATAAAATCTTTTAAAAAATGAACAAACAAACCCTTATATCCTCTCCATCTTTTTTGATAGTGTTGTCATACATTATACTTCTATTTATGCTTTGAAGCTCCAGATCCACTGCTACTATTTTGCTTTAAACAATTTTTTAAGATTTTATTTATTTATTTGAGAGGAAGAGAGAGAAAGCATGAGCTCGGTGAAGGGCAGGGGGAGGAACAGGCTCTCTGCTGAGCAGGGAGCCAGATGTAGGGCTTAATCATGGACCTCCAGGATCATGACCTGAGCCAAAAGCAGACACTTATCCAACTGAGCCACTCAGGCACCCCTAAACAATTATCTGCTAAAAAGATTTTAAGATGAAGAAAAATATTTTTTATTTATTCATATATTTACCATTTGGGGAACACTTTCTATTTTCCGTGTGGGTCCAAGTTTCCATTTGATATCACTTCCATCAGAAGAATTTCCTTTCTTGTAGTGCAGATATCACAGTGACAAATTCTCACAACTTTTGTTTCCCTAAAAGTATCTTTATGTTTTTTTATTTTACTTATTCCACTTTGAAAGATGGCTTTGCCAGCTATAGAATTCTAAGCTAACATTTTTCCTTTCTACAGTTTAAAAGATATTGTTCTATTGTATTCTCTCTTACAATGTTTCTTCCTAGATGTCAGACTATATTTCAATTTTTTTATATAGACATGTTTTTTCTCCCTTGTATGGCATGTGGCTTCTGTCTATGGCTACCTTTGAGACTTTTCCTTTATTACTGGTTTCTAACGATTTAAATGTTGTATACCTTGGTTTGTTTTCTTTGTGTTTATCTTCTTTGGGCTTCATTGAGCTTCTTTGATCTATGGCTTACAATTTTCATTCAATTTAGGACATTTTTGGTGAATTTCTTTAAATATATTCCTACCCTCTCCTTCTGGAAAGATTGCAGTTATACAACTATTAGACACTCTAACGTTGTCCCATAGGTCACTGTGACTTTTTCTTGTTACTGTTTTTACTCCCTGCACTTCCGTTGCATACTTTTTCTTACTATGCCTTCAATTCAACAATAATTTTTTTTCTTCAGTACATAATCTGTTATTTAGTTCACTGTCAAATCTTATTTTCTGATGTTGTATTTTTAGCCTTGGAGATTCCATTTATTTTTTTATTTATACTTTCTACTTCTCATTATTTTAAAGTTTTGTCTTAATCACTAAGCATAACTCAATTACTTCCAACAACTATTTTAAAGTTCTTATTTACTAATGTCCTCATTTTTTTACATTACTACATATGTTTTTATCAACTGATTGGGGAGTGTTAGGAATCACATTTTTTCCCTTCTTTATGTGTCCAGTAATTATTAAGTGGATGGTTGCCATTGCTAATTACTTTGTTAAGTGTCTAGATTCAGTTATATTCCCTTAAAGACTGTCAACTTTTATTTGGGCTAGCAGTTGACTTACTTTCATATTAGACTGATCTTTTCAAGGCTAGGTTATAAACTATGCTAAGGAGGATCCAGAATAGCTTTTATGTGAGGGTTAGTTTAGCCCTAATCCTCAGGCATGGCCTTTTGGGGTCTTTTCTGAGTATAGGAGTTATTTAGTAATTTCTTTCAATTTGGCTGACAAAAATTTAAACATCTTCCAGCCCTGTATGGCTGAGAAATATTCCGTTTACAACTCCAGGTACTTTTTTGCCTTGCCTCATAAAGTTTCTATGCTTACCTTTTAGCAACATATTCAAGGGAGCATTGAAGGAGATCAGTGTAGCTGTTTTTCTGTATAACCTTCTTCTTAACCAGTACTATTTCCCAATACTATATTCCAACAACTTCAGCTCCCTTTTCTGTAATCTTTATCTGTTCAACTCAGAAAGACTATTGTCCTAAGTGTAAGTTTGTCTCACTTGGCCACAGTCTGAAAAGTGCTTCCAGATAAAAAGCTGAGGCTGACGTAGAGCTCACTTCATTAGTTTTCTTTTTTCCAGGTATCATGATTCTATGAGCCCATTGTCCAATAGCTGAAAATAGTGGTAATAGTTTCCTATATGTTTTCCTACTAGGGATACAAATTTGGTACTCTCATTCACACAACACAAGTAGAAGTCCCCCATCAATGAAGGTTTAAAATGTTACAACCTGTGAACAAATAAACAAAATACAATATATACTATAATGGGATACTATTCAGCAATAAAAAAGAATGACATGATGATAAATGCTGCAGCATGGAAAAGCCCTGAAAAAACATTATACTAAGTAAAAGAAGTCAGACACAAAAGGACATATACTGAATAATTCCGTTTGTATAAAATCTCCAGAAAAGAAAAATAAGAGACAGAAAATAGATTAGCAGTTGTCTAAGGTTGAGGGTGTAAATGGGGAACATTTGTCAATGGGCAGCAGATTTCCTTCTAAGATGATGAAAATATTCTAAGATTAAATTATGGTGATGGTTGTACAATGTAAGAAATATACTAAGACTCGTTGAAATACACAATTCTAGTAGATAAATTTTGTAGTATACAAATTATATCTCAATAAAGCTCTTTAAAAAATATTGCATCCTATAGTTAACCATGCTTGAGCAAATTGAGAAAGAACCTGTGCCTAATTTGGGGGCAAAGCAGCATGGGATGGACAAGTAGTTCCCTGAAAAAGCCTCTTAGAAAACAGAACTTTGGAGCTTAAAGAGTATGACCAGCATAGCTGGTGGGATTATAATGTTGATTTACAAAACATGTTAGCGTTGCTGGGGATTACCATACATTACATCATAGTTGACTGGACTTTCTTGTGTTTGAAGGGAGAGATCATGGATTGGTGTGATTTGAGAATGAAATGGAATTCCTACTGCTCATGACTGGAGTACACAGGGACATGAACCTTACAAAGATTAAATATATATATATATATATACACACAAAGAATCAGGTGATAATTATAGCAAAAGCCACAGCTCTTATAGCTATAATGAGAGATGGTTGCCTCATTTTTTAAAAAGACACTTAGAAACTATTAATAACTTAGCTAATTTTGGAGACCTCTTTAAAGATTCTAATTTTATTAAATCAATATCAAGTCTCTACTAACAAAAGTCTTTACTTGGTATTCATTTCTGAGATTGCTACAAACTCTTGTTTCATATAACTTGAAGAAATCAGTAAACCACTTCTCAGCACTCATTAATTGTCAGCTGTGGCTTTTTGAAAGGCAGTTGAATATGCCTTTGTTCAGCATTGTGAAAATGTATTATTAGTGGTACTATAGTATACCAGGAAATTCCCTGTCATTAAATTTGCGTCCTTGTACATCCTATGCAATAATGTTCAAAGATTAATGGGTTTTACTTAGGTGGTAGAAATTTTGTGTTGAATAGTTATTGGGATAAGAAGAATAAAAATGACTTGTTAAAGAAAACATATAAATTAAATCTATTTGGTCAAGAAAGTTAAACAGAATGGCATTTTACATGTTCAACCGTATTGGCATTTTGAAATTCAATTAAAATTTAGTTTGAATAAGGATAATTACTTCATGGTTCATAACCAAAACATACTAGAATTGAAAACAAATAGTTCATTCTGTTGACAGATTCATGGCATTAGATCATCCTTTAAGAGACAAAATTGTGGCTGAATAAGTTAAAAATATGTTTTGTTCGCTATTTCAATTTTTCACCCTGTGTAACATATTGCCTTTCCTGCTGTTGTTTGCAACCTTTTTACAGTTGGCATAAGTACGTACATTAAATCTATTCTGATTATTATGGGCATCCCACCATGCAGCTCCCATTACAATGGTGTCCATTAAGCAATGTTTTTATTGCCCAAGTTACCATGCTTTTATAATGTATGTTATTAAGTACCACCTCTTTCCAGCACTTTGAGGGTCTATAATTATCAAAGGAGGCAACTGTATGATGTTTGCGAATTTACACAGAAGTTTGAACAGCAACACCGGCTGCTAGATGGCAATAACAGGATTTGTGCCTGGAGATCGGGCTGAAAAATGGTAATTTCAGTTCAATATTTTTTTAATTTCCCAGCACCCATTTGAATATAGACCTCTGGGCAACCACAACCACATTCATTGGAAAGAGGCATGATTGCAACACTGACAAATGCAACACAATCCTCTCAGTGCATTCTTTCCTATGATATTGCTCCCGGCATGCAGCACTGTACTGCTTAATGGGACACAGAACTCTATTTCTTTTTGCTTTGACAATGTATCATTCTTTTGTAACTTAAGACAATCCCCCTTTCCAAACCAATTTTACAGCATAAGTTTGAATAAAAACTAAAATAGGATCAGGCATTATTGTCTTTCTCTTTGTACGACCTACTACCCGCTTTATCTTTCCTGTTATTCCAATTTTGCTTTCGCTTACACACCATGAAAAAGTTATTCCTATTCAAATCCACGTTAGTTAAGTAAGGTGAAAGAATCAAGGTCCTAAAGGCAGAAGTAAGGTGACCAAGGATATGGTTAGCCAAGGAGGAAGGGTATTTTGGTCACTGTGAGCCAAATGTAGCATAAGAAGCACAAAATGGGAAGGGTTAGATACATAGGGTTCTAGATCACAGCAGCCAATATATGGGGTTCTAGATCATAGTAGCAGAACTTGTAGTGGACCATCCTGATAGAGTAGGCACATTTGACTACTACATAGAGGAGTCAAACTTCCCAGCACTATTTTAAGCCCACGTGCATATCAGCAGAATAGAAATGAAGTAGCTGAGAGTTTACAAAACTATTGGAGAAAGTACATTTATGGACAAAGAACTTTTTGATTAAGGCAAGGCAATATTTAATTAGATGCCAAATAATGAACTACAAAAAGAGAAAGGGTAGGATAAAATGATTTTTTTTAAAAAGTTGCACAATCCACATGGGTTAAAGCATTGGGGAAAAAATCACATAAATGGATAAAATTGAAATGGAAAGGGGGAAAATTGATAAGGGTATTTCAGGAAGTACAGAATAAAAGCGCAAAGAGAGTCTAATATTGCTGAATCATATTATACATGATTGCTGGTCTATTGATTAGACACAGACAATAATAAAAATGCACTTTATATAGTACTCTACATTTCACAAGATACGATCTCATATTGATTCACCTAACAACTTCTTGACATGAGACCAGCAGGTATTTCCAATTTTCGGAAGAAACTGAAGCTCAGCCTAGTTAAAAAGCTTAGTGGTGAGTATCCTGCAGAGACAATATTGGAACTTTAGTTCCCTAAGTCCTAATCCAATGTTTTTTATTCATCTATACATCAAATTACCAAACAAAATAAAGGGTAAGTGTCTGGAACTATATTTTACATCTCTTTTAGAAGAGAAGTATCCAAATTTAACAGTGGCAATTCTGGCCCTTGGACATATTTATCAACCTCCACTTCAAGCTGAAAGGCAAAAGAGGCCAGAAAGGGGTTGGGGAACAGAGGGATACTGAAGGAGAAGCAAAGCCTTTCCTTGTCTTCAGAGCTTCAGGCTAAAATCCATGTGGCCAATTTGCCTTGAATTGTCCAAAATCTCATCTATAAAAAATAACGACCTTTTCATTTGACTGGAAAGGCTGTCTTCCTTCGGAGATGTTCCACTGCAGTTTCAAATGTTCTACTGAGAACATTAGAACTCCATTATTTTTTTAATAGTGTCCCCTATGCTCAAAGCCTAGAAGTTAACAATAGGATGCATTTCTTCTTTTTACCCTTTGTCCACACACCCAGTTGATAATCGTATTTGAAGGTTATCAGCGATGTGCATGAGCTCGTAAGTAACCCTTTGGTGTGTGAACATGAGGAATTTTAAAATAGTGGGCTCTTCAATATGGATTTGTGTTACAAACATGTCGTCACCTCCCCTTCCACAATTTGAAAGGCTCAGATGGCTATAATTGCAGAGAAGAAAATGAGTAATCTCCAGTCTATTTTAGAAACAGGAGACCAGATGATTCCTTTTCCATAAAGGACTAAGATTTCATCCAGTGCTGACGCTTAGTCTGATAAGAATGTAGTAGTTTCTGTGGATGAAATCTGAGCAGAGACGAGCAATTTTATTTTAATTTGTGAAAATTATCTTTGCCCAGTGCAGTGATCACCTAGTAGGTCCATATTTCAATAAAAGGATTTGAAATGGGAGAGTTTCTTCTTTCTTCAGTTCCCTTCCTAATTCTATCTTAAAGTGCATCTTGAATCTGAATGAGCTCCAGACAGACCTCACATACAACAGACAGGAGAATTCAAACCAATGCATTTATTATGCTCAGGAATCACAGCTGACTCCCAGCGTTGCCAAATCCAGCAGGGTTTGCTCAAACTGTGCGTGGTTTTCATAAGCATTGATTGCAGCCAAAATGCTGTTTTGTGAGTTGAATTTTTATCCAATTGCCAAGTGACCAATGTTAACTTTGCATCCGTAGGAGGGTTTATTAGGCTTATTTTATGAGTTTCTGCTGACTAGCTTATTTGGTTCTGCAAAAATGTCACACACACATGAAAATTTCCTTTCAAATTACTGTCAATGAAGACAATGTTTTGCTTTGTTTGTTTTCATGAATTCTGAGCAGTTGGAATACAATCACATACCAAAAAACAAATATAACAAATCAATCCCTCCAGATATTTGGGCATATGAAAAGGTAATTTTTACCTATAAAGAGAATTGTGTTCCTGCATCTTTATCCATAAAACCAATAAATAATTACTAGCATGGAGGCCTGCAAAAAAATAATGAGTTTTTCTTGTAGTATACTGTAGAAGAGATAAAAATAGAGTCCAAGGCCCAGAGGAACTTAGGAGCATAAAGTTCTGCATGTAGATGCCTGTGGAAACAATGCAGGACTTAAGCACAGAGACAGAACTCACCTCTATCTAACTGAGGACGCTCCCTAAGGAGCTTGTTACCATGAGATCTATTGAGA
>ML107518.1:0-13369 GCA_003697995.1 Taxidea taxus jeffersonii | reverse complement strand
GGTTTCTAAAAACAATTTGAGTCTTGGGCATCTGGCTAACATTCCACAGTAACAGCTTTTCACTGAAATTCAGTCATACTGATATCTATTCATATATTTTTTTAGAAGGGAAATGGAAAGCTTAAGAAAGAAAAACAGAAAAAAAAAAAACAGAATTAATGGTGTGAATGAAACTCTTTCATTTAGATTTGAATCCATTTGAAATAGAAATGTGATTGGCCCTCTCCTTATTGTCAGTCTGTGCTAAGAGGTAGAAAGAGATAAGGAAGGGAACCTGAAGCAGATTCATCTTTTGGGTCCTTGCTCTAGAAGAAAGGCTTCCCCATGGAAGGGATGGTTGCAGATGTCCACACTGCCAGGCATGGTGAAATATGAGAGGAAAGACTTCGGTATGCAATCACCAAAGTCAATTTAGAAAACAGAAGGAAATAATTAAATTAAAATCAAAAGGTCTGACTTATATATATTGCTGGGTATTTGGTGGGTCATCAGTATCACGAAGGCAAAGGCTAGAAGGAGACAAACATTTCAGTCTGTCACTAATCAATAAATTTATATCTCATGGGTATCTATCCAATTCTGTTAGAATTCTCATGTTTGGTTTTTACTGATGTAACAGCAATGTTGTACATGGTACCCTGAAACTATTAATATTTGCATTTCCAGGTGGAAGTTATCAGCACATAAGGTAGTCAGGCCAAACCCAAGCATTTTCAAAATCCCAGAAGGTACACTGAAACACACTATAAGCTTTCAGACCCTCTAAATTTATTTTGTTGTTATTCTAGAGTGTACTAGTGATTCCAAATACACTACTGCTCTCAAAATTGAGTACCAAAACTTAAAAACTCATACTTTCACGATATCCATATTTAATGTTATAGTTTGTTTTAGTGGCACTTAGTACCAAAAATAATTTAAAATTTAATATTAAAATACCACAGCAAAAATCTGATAAGATAGAAAGATTTGTTTTCACAGGGTCATTTTATTCAAACTAATCCTAGGATCTAAATTCCAGAAAATATTTTATTAGAAAGACTAAATGATCCTGAGATGGTATTTAATAATATCTCTAAATGAAGTGGATTTAATACCTTAAGTTTATCTGATAAATGAAAATTGTGATAAAATCATTATCCGAATGTTGTTTTAGTGAGCATTGACACATTCTTCATAACTTTCACATGTTGAACAAAAACGACCAAGCAATGTTGAGAATGTAGTGTATCTTGGCAAACACACTGATTGCTGGGTAGGATTATTCATTTCCCCTTTATATAGCTAACAAAACTTCACATCAACAGCTTTTAGAAACAGACTCCCAATGCACTCATTCATTTGTTAATATATATTGGGTGCCAAGCATACAAGGCAGTCAGCCAGGCAAGTAAATAATCATGACATAACGTGATAAATACCATGATCCTGTGTCATATAGCAAACTCAAGCTCATTCCTGCTTTGCATTATACCCGGACTGTGCCTTCTGCCGGGAAAATTTACCAAACTTATCACATGATGTGATTCCATACAACATTCGGTCTGCTCAGATTCTTTCTCCACAGAGATGTGTTTTACTTCCTTCACAGCACTTGCCATCCCCTGGAACTCTCTCTTTGATTTGTCTATTCTATCTTTCCCAGTAGACATGCACTTCACATGGGCAGAAATTTCGTCTTGTTCATGTCGATGTTCCTAATTCTCAGAGGGACAGCCTGGTATACTGTAGGGGATTAATAAGTAGTTATTGAGTGAATCATAAATTTGAAAACTCTAATAATGGCCAAAGGAGAGTTTGGGGTTTTTTTTGTTTGTTTTTGGTTTTTGTTGTTTTTTTTTAAGTACTATCACTTCTCTGTGAAATCCATATCCTTATGAATAGATCATAATGGCAAAGCATACTTAGGAATGAAAGAAAATAAAAACATTATCTATTGAACCAGTCAATTAGTAAGGGAAGGCAGGATCCTTTAGAAGATATTTGCTTTCTTCCTTGCTTATTTAATTAAGCCTAGGGTATTCCAGGGTCACTTATCCAGTAACCCAAGATAACAGTTTCTGTTGCATGTTTTTCTACCATGAGCTGCTTCACTGGACTTTCTTGTGATGGGGACAATCCTCTGCCTGCCTCCCTGGCTTCTAAAATGAAGGTGGTGCTTATTAATTTAGATTATGAAGAGATTAATTCAACATATCACCAATGCATACATTAGGGTTTTTTTTTCCCTTTTAATACAGAACTTTTTGAAGGATGACATTTATATCTTTCCTTTAGGAGTCTCCAGCCCTTACTTTCACCCCTAAAAGCCAAGTTCCATTCTTATCAGGACAGTGTTTCTTGGTTTGATCATTTCTGATTAGGCAGAGGCTGGAATGCACATAAATAGGAGCCTGCCTTCTAGAGTCATACTGCTGGGATATGACCTTGGGTAAGTCACCTTTCCACTCTGAGCCTCAGTATAATCAGGAGTGAAATTAAAACAGTAATACCACACTGTAGTGCTATATCGAAGATTCAATGTGAGAATCCATGGGAAATAACTTAACAAAGAGGTAGGCCCTTGTAAATGACAAATTAATGATAACTCTTATAAGCTATCAATCTTCTTTCTCCCCATTCTAATGCAAAATTCTAGAAATTTTATACCATTAGCTACTTATATTATGCACTTTGAAAAGAATGCTGCAAAAGATGGTTACTATTCCAGTGTTCATAAGCTCAGCTCAGCATCTAACTGGACATGGGGATGGAGGTTCAGTAAGGAGACTAATGATAATGGTCACATTTCTCCCACAATTATTATTTTTTTGCACTACCTGAAAAACCAAAAATATGACCCAATCTAATTCATTCCCATGGAATTTTTGTGAGGTAGGCAGGCCAATGTGATTGTTCTTAATTTGCAATGGGCACGTTTAGCAAACTAAATCGTCCTGTGTGCTAATGGCAAAGCTGACAAAGAAGAGAAAAATGTCATCATGGCATCATGATTAAGAGCAGTTGGAGCTTTATAGTCAGACAGACATGGGCTCTAACTCCGCAACCTGTGTTATCTAACTTTTCTGTTTCCTCACAAGGTTATTTTGAGTAGCAAATCACAAGATACAGATAAAGGGATTAACAAGGCACCTGGCAGGTAGATAGTCTTCGATATGTCTTAGTCTGTATCATTGTTACCAGGCAGCATCTTAAATTCTCCCAAGTCATGATGCTAAGACAACCCGGACTTAGAGAATTTACCAGCCTTTTTCTGCAGCCATAGAATTATAGCCTTATTCACTGTAAAGTTAAAATTGAGATCATGCACACAACACACACACCACACACACACACACACACACACACACACACACAACTGCAGCTTAAGAAATGGTATTTAGATATCCTAGATGCCACCAAGTATATGGTTTTAATCCATCTATTTTTTATTAGTGCCAAATTAGTTAAAACTATAGCATGTCATCCCTCAAGAAGTGAGAGGGTACCATTCTTGACTGGGGGAACAGCCCATTATTTATTTACACTCTACTTGACTGGCAGGAATGGGTTCTCTCTGACTTTGGCTTTCAGGGCAATGTCTGATTTTTTCCATGATTGATAATGGGTGCTATGTAACTGCTTTTTCAGTAACCCCAAAATTGCACCTCATTATCCCCTGCTCAGGTATTAGTAGAAATTATCTCTTCTCTAGAACTTCAAACTAGAAAGGCGTTCTCTAAGGCTCCATTGCAGATGGGAAGTTTCCCTCTCTATGTGCATCTGCCAGTTAGGCTCTTAGCCAATTACAGTCCACTGAGGGTTTCAGGCTAGAGGGTTCTAAGTGGATTTTAAATTTAACCCAAGAATAATTATCACCATATAATGCTCCTTTAATTTCTGGATTTGGCAGATGAAATGTATCTTACTAGCCCTTTCATTTCCAGAATAAGCCAGGACCAGCTCCATCAACTTGTGAAGTTGACGATATTTGTCTAAGACCCTCTCTGCCCACCTCCATTGTTAAAGTCTGGAATAGGCCCTGTTTCAGGACCCTCAGGTCTCTTCCATACACAACATGGAGACCCAGAGAGTACCACCCAAAATCAACCTATTACCAATTTCTTTCATAATGGCCCTTCCCTTAGGATCCTATGTTGAAGGGTTTTCCTCAAAGAAACTCACTTATTAATTTTCACTAATGTGTTTATCCATTTAATACCCATCTATCCCATACTTTGTTTCTGTGCTTGAGAAGTTCAGACAAAGAAGATGCATGAACAGAGGTGATTAAGTTAACTTGGCACCTTCTGTCTTGCCTTATTTCTGTCTCTCCAGAAGCTGTATTCTGTGCCATGATGAATCTTCAAAATAGATCCAACTCCTCAGAACATCGTAACAAATTAATTGGGTAGCAGATAGCTATGTTAAGTATACACTTAGCAAACCAAGTCAGTTACAGAAAAATATGCTATCTGATTTTCTTAAAATTTGAAATAGTCTAACCATATCCAATCCTTAGATACCAGTTAAATAAATACCCATGTGTCCATCACCCAGCCTGAGGGGGAAAAAAATTCAGGTTTAATTGATGTCCCTAACATACACTTACTATAAGATTTCCCTAGCTTCTACCCCAGGGTTAAAACCTAGCCTAAATTTGTTGTTTATTATTCCCATTAGCATTTTAATATTCTTTCTATATTTCATGTACCCATACACGACATCAAAAAATATTTTACACAGTTTTAAATTTTATATAGGTGGTTTGCACCATACTTATTATCCTCCAGCTTGCTTTTTTTTTTTAAACAATAGGTTTTTAAGATTTATCCATACTTGTAGATGTAGTTCATCCTTTGTATGAATGTAACACAATTCATATACTGTGCAGTAAAGGACTAACTTGGCAAATCTGGGTTGTCCACACCCTGTATATTCCAAAGAAAGATTTGGTTTTTGCCTAGGTCATGGAATATAACCTTTAAGCCCTTGGAGCATCCTGCTTGATAATTGTGTCCTTGTTTACCCAGGGTGTTAGATGGTACCTGACAGTCTATGCTAACAGTGTGATTTATGGTGGAGAAGCTGGACCTCTGAAGGGGCTTAGAGAATAAGGTCAGCCTGTGATCCCATACAGACAGTCAGCATAATTGAGGTGACCAGCCCCAATAAATATCTTGGACAGCAAGACTCAGGTGAGCTTCTCCAGTTTACAGTTCTTCACATACTGTGTTGTATTGTCACACATTGTGGGACAATGTGCTGTATGTACTAGTCTACTGGGAAAGGACAACTGAAAGTTCATGCCTGGTGTCTCCTTGATTCTGTTCTATGTGCCTTTTTTAGTTGCTGATTTTAATCTGCATCCATTCACTGGATTAAGCAACATCCATGAGTATAATAGTTTTGCTGAGTTCTATGAGTCCCTCTTATAAATCATCACACCTGAGAGTAGTCCTGGGACCTCCAAATATATACTTCCCTATTGATTGACATTGCTTCCATATTTTTGCTATTGCATGCAGTGCTTATGAAGAATGATGTGAGTGAAATTCCTAAGCAGAGGATCTGTGTTCTAAAATTGTGAACTGGTCTTTGAATAAAGTATATAATTTTACAGTTCCATCACCCTTATCTAAGAGTTCTTATCACTCCGATTTTCACTGACATTTGGTCAGTGAAACTAGACTTTCTAGTTTGGGGAACTCTAATGTTGTGAGATTACATTTCCTTATTTTTTTTTAAGATTTTTATTTATTTATTTATTTGACAGACAAAGATCACAAGTAGGCAGAGAGGCAGACAGAGAGAGAGGAGGAAGCAGGCTCCCCTCGGAGCAGAGAGCCCGATGCGGGGCTCAATCCCAGGACCCTGGGATCATGACCTGAGCCGAAGGCAGAGGCTTTAACCCACTGAGCCACCCAGGTGCCCCTATTTCCTTATTTTTAACTTACATTTCCTTGATGATTCATGAGGCTGACCATCTTCCCGTGTAATTTGAGGTTTCCTTTTCTTAATTATTTAGTGGTTATAAGTATGGCACATATATGCTACTGTGGCTGATCTTTTTACTTTGTTTATAAAGGTTGCACTATAAAATTTTAAAGATTCAACATAGTAAATTCTATCATTCTTTTTCTTTATGATTTTTGTTTTTGCATATTACTTGAGATTTTTTTCCTAGCTCATTTTCATGAAGATAGTCTCCAACATTTTCTCATAAATGCCTTAAATTTTTGTTATTTTATATTCAGTATTTTATCCCTCTTGAATTTATTTTTGTGCATGACATAAGAAATATTTTCCCCCATATAATCAAACATTCCCAAATCATCTTTGTATAAGTAGTATAAACCACCCCCCCAAGTTTTTAAAACATTTCCTCTATAGACCAATTTTCTGTAACTGTATGATCACTTCCATTTCTTGCTTGTCCATTATCCAATAATCTTTATGTCTAGTCTTATACCAACACCATGTCTATTAATTCCTACAACTATATTTTAGAGTTTTATTTATTCACTAAAATCTTGGTCTCTGGCAGAGTGTACCCTCACCATCTTATTCTTCCACAAAATAATTTTAATTTAAAGTAAACTTCTAGGTTTTCACAAAAACACTTGGGATTTCAACTGAAACAATATTGTGTATATACATGCAATTATTGGAAGTGAACAACTGACAATATTTAATCTTCCTACCCATGCCATGGTGATTCCCTACATTTATGTCATCTTTAACATATTTCCATAAAATTTATCTCTTTCTCCATGAAGTTTTGCATATCTTATGTTACACTATTCCTAGGTAGTTATGTGTTTGTTTGCTATTGTAATATTAAAAAATACTTGCCACCATATAGAAATACAACTGATTTCTAAATATTTATTAGAAACCTGGCTGAAGGGGCACCTGGGTGGCTCAGCTGGTTAAGCATCTGCCTTCGGTCAGGTCATGATCCCAGGTCTTAGGACTGAGTCCCACATCAAGCTCCTTGCTCAGCTGGGAGGCTCTCCCTCTCCCTCTGACCCTTCCACCAGCTCATACTCTCTCTCTCTCTTGCTCACTGTCTTTCTCTCGGATAAATAAATAAAATCTTAAAAAAAAAAAAGAAACCTGGCTGAATACGCCTCAAGTCTCATAATTTTCTTACCCATTATCTAGTATTTTCTTTGTAGACAAATATATAATAAACAGATAATGAAAATTTTATTTTATATTCCCTTATTTTCCCCAAGCTGACTTAAATATGACTTTGACATTCCATTCTGTTGAAATGGTGGGAAATTCTACCTCAGTGGTTACAGGTCGTGGCCCCCTCACATTCACACACCTTAGATTATGCCATGGTCCAGAATCTCATATATCACTAAAGAGTCAGGAGAGTCACCATCAGTCAATAGCTAAAGGTCTGCACTAACTACCATTGATACAATACATTCCATGCCTCAAGCCACAGAGTCCACTTAGGTCTGGTGGCTTTGCCACTTCTGTGCCATGCTTGAAGTACAGAAATCTTTGTTAAACCTGGGAACCCTGGGTCCAGGCTCCACAGGCCTCATGTGTAACCACTTCCTCTGAGATCTTGCTCTCTCTCAAGCTGCCACCACACTTCCACATGGACAAGCAGTGTGAGAGTTTGCCAATAATTCCTCCGCTACCAATTGGCCCTTTAAAAAAATCAGAGGTTCGGGGCACCTTGTTGGCTCAGTGGGTTGAGGCCTCTGCTTTCGGCTCCGGTCGTGATCCCAGGATCCTGGGATTGAGCCCTACATCAGGTTCTCTGCTCAGCAGGGAGCCTGCTTCCTCCTCTCTCTCTGCCTGCCTCTCTGCCTACTTGTGATCTCTGTCTGTCAGATAAATAAATAAAATCTTTAAAAAAAAATCAGAGGTTCTGTCTACCTAAGTGGAACTAGATACACAAATTAAAATCTTAATAAATTACCCATGTGCTAAAATCACCTTTAAACGGGTTGTTCTTTCTGCCAAGTTTCTATTTAGTTGCCAAGGGCTGGGTATTTACCTGTTGGCACCCAACCTTCCTGCCACCTTTCAACCTCAAATATGAACGTACCCTAGTAATTAGGCCCCTTTGGCTCCAGCCCCATCCACCCACACATTTAATCTTTGTTTTCCTAAAGCTTTTTCTAAAACAAAGAATTTTAATACTACCTTCTCTGTTTTGCCTTCTTACTCCCATCACCTCATTGGGTCAGCAAAGAACTCTTTTCAATAAGAAATAATTTTCAATAAGAAATAATTTTCCCTTTCACATTTTTTTCCTAGTCAGAAGGACATTTCCACACATTCAGCAGGTACTAAACTAAAAGGTCATCCAGAATTCTGTAGAATGTTAGCTCATTTGTATGAGTCAAGGAAGAATCAAAGAAAGGGAAGACAGATATAGGAGAATGGGTAGACACTTTGCCAAGCTAAGGAAACTGAGGGTAAGGGGCATTCTGGCAGAAAGATTCATCTGTGCAAAGGGACAGAGTTTTGATAGAATACAGCCCATATTTTAAAAAATCAAAAGATTTAATGTATGTTTATTAGCAAAAGCAGAAAGGAAAAGGTAGGAACTTGGACTAAAGAATCGGGATTAGACAACTAAGGGTGTTTTAATTCATAACTAAATAACATAGATCATCTTGTAAGTGAAGGGATCCACTGAAGCTATCTGAATGGAGAAGTGAGAAAATGGCATGTTTATCTCCTTAATTGATAATGCCATATTAATGACTGATGCCAACTTAGTATTTCTCAATTTTTTTTTCATTTTAAGAGAATATGTTCTATCATTAGGGGTTTGCAAACTTAAAAAGATACCACTACACAACGATTAGAATGGCTAAAATCTAAAAAAATGACAACACCAAATGCTGATGAGGCTGTGAAGCAACAGGAACTCTCATTCATTGTTGGTAGAAGTGGAGAATGGTATAGCCACTTTGGAAGGCAGTCTGGAAGCTTCTCACAAAGTTAAATATAGTTTATGGCACAGTGATTTCACTCATTTTTTCAAGTGAGACAAAAACTAATATATGCACACAAGAAGAACAGCATATGAATGTTTATAGCAGCTTTACTTACATAATTGACCCTTGAACAACAAATTTGAATTGCATGGATCCATTTATACACGAATTTTTTACAGTGCAGTACTATAAGTGTATTTTTTTCTTCCTGATGATTTTCTTAATAACATATTCTTTTCTCTAGCTTAATCTATTGTAAGAATACAGTATATAATATATATATACAACACAAAAAATATATGTTAATCAACTGTTTATGATATTGGTAAGCTTTCCAGTCAACAGTAGGCTATTAGTAGTTAACGTTTTGGGAAGTTAAAATTTATATGTGGATTTTCAACCATGTAGAGGAAGAAGGTTGACACTGCTAAACCCTGAAATGTTCAAATGTCAATTGTAATTGTTAAAACTGGAAGGAACCAAGATGCTCCTCAATAAGCTAATGGATAAAAAGATTGTGGCACATCAGTAAAATGGAATATAATTCAATGGTAAAAGAAATGAGCTATCAAGCCACAAAAAGACATGGAGGAACCTTAAATGCATATTGCTAAATGAAAGAATTACATCTGAAAAACCTACAAACTGCCTGATTCCAACTATATAACATTCTGGAAAAGGCAAAACTACAGAAAAAAAATGGTACAAAAATCAGTGGTCTTCAGGGGTGCCGGGTGCAGGCATATGGAGGAAGAAGGGAGATGGATAAATGAAGCAAATGGGATTTTTCGAGCATTGAAAGTATTCTGTATGATACTGCAATCATAGATACATCACACCATGCATTTGTGAAAACTCACAGAATGAGATCCTAGCTAATAGGATCCAACAGTACATTAAAAAGATTATCTACCATGACCAGGTGGGATTTATACCTGGGAGGCAAGAGTGGTTCAACATTCACAAATCAACCAATGTGATAGAACAACTCAATGAGATGAGAGAAGAACCACATGGTCCTCTCAATTGATGCAGAAAAAGCATTTGACAAGATACAGCATCCATTCCTGATTAAAACTCTTCAAAGTATAGGGATAGAGGGAACATTCCTCAACTTCATAAAATTTATCTATGAGGGACGCCTGGGTGACTCAGTTGGTTTGGCAGCTGCCTTAGGCTCAGGTCATGATCCCAGCATCCTGGGATGGAGTCCCACATCGGGTTCCTTGCTAGGCAGGGAGCCTGCTTCTCCCTCTGCCTCTGCCTGCCACTTTGTCTGCCTGTGCTCACTCTCTCTCTCTAACAAATAAATAAATAAAATCTTTTAAAAAAAATATTTAAAAAAAAATTTATCTATGAAAACCCCACAGCGAATATCATCCTCAATGGGGAAAAGCTGACAGCCTTCCCTTTGAGATCAGGAACATGACAAGGATGTACACCCTTGCCACTGTTGGTCAACATAGTACTAGAATTACTAGCAACAGAATCAGAAAACAAAAGAGATAAAAGGTACTCAAATTGGCAAAGAAGTCAAACTCTCTATCTTCACAGATGACATGATACTTTATATGGAAAACCCAAAAGACTACACCCCCAAACTACTAAAACTCATATAGCAATGATATGGAAAACCCAAAAGACCACACCCCCAAACTACTAGAACTCAGGCAGCAATTCACTAATGTGACTGGATACAAAATAAATGCACGGAAATCAGTTGCTTTCTTATACACTAACAATGAAAATATAGTAAGGGAAATTAAAGAATCAATTCCATTTACTATAGCATCAAGAACCATAAGATACCTTGGAATAAACCTAACTAAAGAGGCAAAGATCTGTACTCAAGGAACTACAGAACACTCATGAAGGAAATTGAAGAAGACACAAAAAGATGGAAAAGCATTCCATGCTCATGGATTGGAAAAGTAAACATTGTTAACATGTCTATACTGCCTAGAGCAATCTAAACTTTCAATGCCATCCCAATAAAAATTCCACCAGCATTTTTCAAAGTGCTGGAACAAATAATCCTAAAATTTGTGTGGGACCAGAAGAGACCCCGAATTGCTAAGGAGATGTTGAAAAAGAAAAACAAAACTGGGGGCATCATGTTGCCTGATTTCAAGCGTTACTACAAAGCTGTGATCACCAAGACAGCATGGTACTGGCACAAAAACAGACACATAGACCAGTGGAACAGAGTAGAGAGCCCAGATATGGGCCCACAACTCTATGGTCAAATAATCTTTGACAAAGCAGGAAAAAAATATACAGTGGAAAAAAGACAGTCTCTTCAATAAATGATGCTGGGAAAATTGGACAGCTATGTATAGAAGAGTGAAACTTGACCATTCTCTTACACCATACACAAAGATAAACTCAAAATGGATAAAAGACCTCAACGTGAGTCATGAGCAGAAACTTCTCAAAGAAGACATGCAAATGGCTAACAGACACATGAGAAAATGTTCATCATCATTAGCCATCAGGGAGATTCAAATCAAAACCACCTTACACCAGTTAGAATGGCAAAAATTAACAAGACAGTATGCAACATGTGTTGGAGAGGATGTGGAGAAAGGAGAACCCTCTTACCCTGTTGGTGGGAATGCAAGTTGGTGTAGCCACTTTGGAAAACAGTGTGGAGATTCCTTAAGAAATTAAAAGTAGAGCTACCCTATGACCTGCAATAGCACTACTTGGTATTTACCCCAAAGATACAGATGTACTGAAAGAAGGCCCATCCGTACCCCAATGTTCATAGCAGCAATGGCCATAGTCGCCAAATTGTGGAAAGAGCCAAGATGTCCTTCAACAGATGAATGGATAAAGAAGATATGGTCCATATATACAGTGCAGTATTATGCCTCCGTCAGAAAGGATGAATACCCAACTTTTGTATCAACATGGATGGTACTGGAGGAGATTATGCTGAGTGAAATAAGTCAAGCAGAGAGAGTCAGTTATCATATGGTTTCACTTTCTTGTGGAGCATAAGCAATAACATGGAGGACATTAGGAGAAGGAAAGGAAAAGTGAGTTGGGGGAAACTGGAGAGGAGATGAACCATGAGAGACTGTGGACTCTGAGAAACAAACTGAGGGTTTTGGAGGGGAGGTGGGTGGGGGGTTAGGTGAGCCTGGTGGTGGAGGCTACTAAGGATACTAAGGAGGGCACGTATTGCATAGAGCACTGGGTGTGGTGCATAAACAATGACTCTTGGAACACTGAAAAAATAATTAAATAAATAAAATAAACCTCAGAGAATGTAAAACATATAGTGTGAACTCTATAACTTTAATGATAATGTATCAGTTTTGGTTAACTGGATGTCAACCAAAGTACCACACTAATGTAAATTGTTAGTAAGTGAAATTAGGGGGAAAGGGCAAGGGGGAAATGTATGAAAATGTATGTGGAAACTCTGTACTATCCACTCAATTTATCTGTAAACCTAAAACTGTTCTAAAAATATTAAGCCTATTAATTTAATTGAAATATATATTTTATATTATATATATGTCTAATATGTAATATATATATTATATGTCTTATATTATACACACACACACACATATCTGAGAGAAGAAAATAGCTGTGTCCAAATCAATTAACACTTCCAACAAATTATCTTCATGCATATCCCACTATTCTATACACACTGTGTTCCAGACAATATATAAAGTTCTGAGATAAAAACTTCATGAGGACTGGAGTCTCTGCCATTGGGATTTGGGTCCTTATGTATCCCAAGTGCCTGCCACAGATAGACCCTTTAATTAGTAATATACTTTTCTAAATTAATGAATAAATTAGTACAAATATCCAATAGAGAGGGAATATGGATAATGATCAGAAAGAATCCCCAGTGAGTACAGAAATGACTTCAGTCAGACATCATGTTAGCATCAGTGACAGAAAAAAGGAAGGATGAGACAGAACCAGGGCCCATTGGTGAGAGGCTTGAGTATGGTCTATGGAAATTAACATGATTGGGACCCTTGAAAAGAACCTGAGAATCACTTTGTGAAGGCCAGGACAAACACAGATTTGGACTTTGGCACCATAGAGAATTGAAATTCGAAACAAACTTACTGTGTTGATAGTTAAGATAGGTATATAGCTCACAAAGGAACTTTCTATTGAGATATTGCTGTAGTAACATTTCTGTCCCGTATTTCACATATATGGGAATACTAAAAGCAGGTAGCATGAGACAGAGAAAAGTAAACCAGAAAATTTCAGGGAATTTTTATGACTGTGTTGACACTGGCTTGCCTGAAACTGTCTTAAGATTCTCAAAACCCAGCATAGAAGAATTGAATTGTAAATGAAAGAATGTTACTATAAAAGTACTAGAAGAAAACACAAGAGATTGTTTAAACAAATAAAGCCCAGGAGCCACA
>ML107517.1:12555-44204 GCA_003697995.1 Taxidea taxus jeffersonii | reverse complement strand
CCCCCCCCCCCACCATGTGCTGGACAGAGCTCTATGCACTGGTGGGGAAATCAATGTCACCTCCCTCATGCGTTCCAGTAGGGAAGATGGATCACAAGCAAATAAATGTAAATAAACCAAGTATTTTCATAGTCCAGTCTTATGCTAACTTTCCCTCCTACCACTTCCACCCTATTTGCACTTTACCTGGACCCCATTTCTCCACACTTCCATGTACATCATGGTTTTTTCCTACCTTTGTGCCTACACCCTTATTTATTTCTCTGTCTGGAATGGCTGTGACTCACCTCTACTTTACAAAATACATATATCTTTTAAAGCACAGTCCATATCCTCTTCTATGTGAAATTTCCTTCTTGATTTAATGCAGTTATGTCCTTCTATATGTCCCATTACATTTTAAACTTCTGTTATGGTCATGTTTTTATTTGTCCTTTTTTTTTTTTTTTTAAGTAGAGAGCGACTAGAAAGGAAGTGCTACAGAGTGATTGTAAAAAATACTCCATTTTTTCCCCTGCCCTTCCTCCCCACCCCCTGCCCCATCCATATTTTTCAAGATAGCTTAGTAGTGCCCCCTCCCCTCAAGAGATAAGGGTCTATTTCTTGCACTCTAAATCTGGACTAGCCTTGTACTTGCTTTGATCAATGGAATGTAGCTAAAGAAATGGGATTCTTGCTCACATCTGCTCTCTTGGGGCCCTGCATCTGCCATGACAATAAATGGGAGCCACCTAGCTGGCAGACCAGAGACTTCAGGGACCAGAGCCCTGTCAGCCTAGCAGTTCCAGCCAAGGCCCAGGGCAGAATCAGCAGGATCAGCCACATCGCTCTGCTAATCCATGAATTCATGAGCAGAACTAAACTTACTTGTTCATCCATTTTTCAAGCAAGTTTGTTTACTATGTACCAGACACTATGTCAGATATATAGGCTTAAAGATTAATACAACATGATGTATTTTCTGCCCTATCAGTCAATGTCAGTGAGACAGCTAACGCGTCTCTTTTCTCCTTGAACATCTGTAATGCTAGAACTTTCCGAACTGCCCCATATAGCCAATTCCTACGTTCAATCTCTCGGTGCATTAAGAAGTTCTTTTTGTCCAGCCGCAATCTCTCCAGCTTTTATCTGAGTTCCTGTCTTCTAACTCAGCTGCCCGTGAACCTGGGGAATAAAGTGCAGCATCCTTCTCATAAAAACCCTTCATAAGCTTAAATTCAGTCATTAAGTCAAGGAAACAGTTAAGCTACTTTACATGTGCTGAAGGTTTTATTTTGGGATATCTCTGTGGGAAGGGATGTTTGGGATTAATTGAGCTTTCTGGATATCTGCACATGAGCACCGGAGTTTTATATATAGAACAAGAACACCTGATCGCAGCACCTGCAAAGAGAAATTACTCATTTAACCTCCCAAACCCCAATCAGAGAGAAAGGAGTGTTGAGGCTCCAGTGGAGGGCCCTGTGGCTGGGAGATCAGGTCCCTGAGTTAGGGTGTAGGAAGGGATCTTCAAAGATTCTGTCTTGCTACTCTTCCTTCCCTTCAGCCCCTCCTCTTCCTCCCTGTAGTCCCTCATGTTCTGCTTAAGACTCATACTCAGGCCAGGTAACCAGACACTCCCTAATGTCCAAATCCCTGCTCCAATTGCTCTTGCCATTATCTTCTGCAGAATTTTAAGGAGTTGGTTTTCCAGAATTTTTTAAACACTAGAAAGGACAATCTATTTATCTTTTTTTACTTTTTCTGCCATCACAGAGTTTAGAATATCATCACCCCCGCAGAGGTCTAATAAATATTCCCTCTCCTCTTCCCGCAATTTCAAAAATACAATTAATTCTATTTGGGTCCCTGTTGTAAACTTGCATTATCATCAAGGTCTTCCCTGACCAGCCTCTGTAAATGTATATGCATCCTCCCTCATTCCTGACCCTCTCTTGCTCATCTGTTCTTCACACTCTTTAGCATTAAGTGATTTGTATCTTCTTGTGTATTTTTTAAAATCTGTTTTCCACAAAGGAGCTAGGAATTTGTTCCGTTGTTTTTTTGGGGGGGGGTTGCCCCAATTATTTCATTTTTTACTAAAGTGTAATTTACATACAATAAAATTTATCCTTTTTAATATAGAAGTGTACGAGTTTTAACAAATACATAGTCATGAAATCACTACCACAATCAAAATATAAAACAGTTCCATCACCCCCCACCCCCCTGAAGAAAAATCCCTGTGCCCTTTTATAGCCAGCCCCTCCTCCCGTCCCCGTCCCTGGCAACCACTGATCTGTTTTCTACATTTCTAGTTTTACCTTTCCCAGAATACATAAAAATGTAATCACATAGTCTGTAGCCTTTATGGCTCCTTTCACTTAACATAATACATATGAGATTCATTCATGTTGGTGCATGTATAAGTAATTTGTTCCTTTTTTAATGCTAAGAAGTATGACATTGTGTGGATTATACCACAGTCTGTTTATTCATTCATCAGTTTAAGGACATTTGGGTTGTTTTCAGTTTTTGGCTCTGACAAATAAAGCTGTTATGAACACTTGCGTATATATTGTTTTGTAAACATAAGCTTTCATTTTTCTTAGGTAAATACCCAAGAGTGGGGCTGCTAAATCACATATTAAATGTAAGTTTAATCATAGAAGAAACTGTGAAATTGTTTTCCGGAACGCTGGACTATTTTGTGCTCTCCACAGCAGTGAAGGAGAGTTCCAGTTGTTCCACATTCTTGCCCACACTTGGTAATATCAGTTGTCAATTGTCAGTCTTTGCTTTGTTTGCCATTTCAATAGGCAAGTGGTTGTATCTTGTTGTGGTTCTGATTTCCTTTTCCCCAATGAGAACTTATGCTAAGCACCTTTCAATGAGCATATTTGCCATCCATTTATGTTCTTCAGTGAGATGCCTGTTTAAATTCTTTGCCTATTTTTTATCAGTGTGTTTATTTCTTTATTATTATGAGTTTTAAGGGTTCTTTGTATATTGTGGACACATCTTTGATCAGATATATGATTTACAAATACTTTCTCCCAGTCTGTGGTTTGTATTATATTCTCTTAATGGTAACCGTCAAAGAGCAGAAATTCTTAATTTTGATAAAGTCCAACTTATTAATTTTTAATGGGCTACTTTGATATTGTATCTAATGAATCTTTGCCTAACCTAAGGTTCCCAAGATTTCCTACCATATTTTCTTTTAAAAGTTTATAGATTAAGAATTTAATTTTAAAAATATGATCTATTTGGGGTCATCTATTGTGTATGGTACAAGTTATGGATTGGGGTCCATTGTATGGATGTCCAATTGTTCCAGCACCAATTACAAATGGGAATTTATTTCTATTTATTGCAGTATCCTACTGCTTAGAATTGTGTCTGGCATATAGCAGGCATCCAATAAATATTCAACAAATAAATGAATCTAATTTTATTTTTAATATATACATAACTCTTCAATTGATCTAGAATGGATTTTGGTTGCTGTGAGAACTATGAGTTTAAATGGATTTATTTGCCAAATAATTGTGTATTAATTTAGATCAAATATTCTTCCTTGAAACAAATTATTTAATCTAATTCTTTCATTCACTGTATATTTCAGTTGCTAAACCTTGAACAAGGCACTGAGTTAGACACTAAGACAGGTTTTCTTTTGTCAGTTTGGTGAAGTCTGTAGACTCCTTTCTTAGAATAATGTATTTAAATGCATAAAACAAAAATATAGGATTACAGAGGAAACCAATTATATTGAAATACAGTTTTCAAAATACTTTTAAAAACTGTGACACAGTAATATATGTGTTTCTTTATTTAAACATCATAACACAATCTAGCAGCAAGTCTAATAGCTACCACAGTTTCAGAGCAGTGATGAGCCCAAGATATTTTGAGATGTCTGCAATAACCTATAATGTGATATAAAAACATCTGGGATTTCTACCAGTAGCAAAGAGATAGGTACTATGATTCTATCATGGCTGTTGCCTACGTTCATGATTGAAGGACATGCTGAATTTCTGTTAGCGGTTAGTGAAAATAAAGATGTATTTCTGTTTCTATTTAAATTCTCAGCCCCATGAATTTCTTAAGAACTCAGCTGGAGAGATACACAGATGAATAAAATGCAGTACCTTCCCCCAGAGAAATTATTCCAGGGAGAGGCAGAAGATATGTGAACACGAGCTTCTATGTCGCATCAAACTGCATTGAACTGGGTGAGAGAATATGGCAAAGGTTTACAGAGATGGAAATAATCCAAGTCAGCTCTAGAGAGACATACTGAGTTCTATGGACCTGTGAGGGTGAATAACTAAGTCTGTGTGGTAGAGAGAAAAGGGAAAGGAGATAAAAGGAAAAGGTCACAACCTCATCTTTAAGAGACAGTATAATCTTTCACTCCACCTCTGCCACTAAATGACTCAAGGTAGCTCATTTGTAAAAGCTTGGCCATTGCCGCAAATGAAAACATTAGAAAAGAAGGTACTGTTGTCTGGTGTTGGAAGTGGACATGACCAATAAGATTTTTTCCAGGCCACAGCAAAGTCTTTTCTTCCTAAAGGATGAGATGAATCCCTGAAGTTGTGGGCAGAAATCTGCTCCCCAGTGCCATTCATGGGACTTACTTTGGCTGTTGAGAAAGGCCACATCACGTCATGGGAAAAAGAGGACTTTGCATAAGACACCTGAGCCTGAGATGGTCACCTACCTGTATGTTTGTGTAGGTGATGTCATCTGAGCCTTTGCTAAGAAGGATGATTTTTATGCCACTGCATTAATTTCCATGGACAGGGTTGCGGTAAGGATTGTATTGAGGGAAGATGTCAACATTTGAGAAAATCCACCAACGGAAGACTGACAGCCCATCAGTGGTGTATCCTCAACAGGAAACCCAGACAGGTGTAGTTCCGTTTTTTGCAGCTCCTTCTTCCTCTTTGGAATAAGGGATAAACCTGCCTGTACGTATACATTCTCCTTCCTCCATGTGGTAAGCTGTCTGGAGTAGACCCTGACCCTGGCACTGGGGGAATGAAGGGAAGAAGCCTGCAGTTGTTTATTTGCTCTGCCTGGTGTGTATGTGTGCGTGTGAGTGAGTATCAGTCAAAGTGCATTTGGGGGACAGAAATCACACCAGTTATTTGAAAAGAGGGAATTTAATATAAAGAATTGTTTAACTGGGTATAAAGTTGTTACCTAGGAAACTGAAAGGATAAAAGAAAACCCAAAAGAGTCACAGAGATAGTAACTGCCAGAAGCAGCTACCACCCATAGAGCTGGGGAAATAGGAGGGAGAGATCATGGTTAGGAAACAAAGCTCAGAGTAGCACCCATGGAGCCATATCTCTGTGGAGAGGAACCACTGGTGAGGAGGGCACCGGAAGGCAGAGGGAGTGTAATGAGGCTGGTTCTGTTGAAAAAGCAGCAAACCAGTTTCAGCTGCTGCTTTAAGGAAGGACCCACCTCTGTGGAGATGTGCCCCCCACAGAAAAAGAAAGATGGGCAGCCCATAGACAGATACCTCCTTTTCCTTCTGGCTTCCTACACCCTCTCTCTCTAGTGCCCCCTATTGGCAGGTCCTAACAAGGAGCAGCTGACAAAGCAGAAATGCCCCAGCCCCAGTGCCAGCATCATAGAGCTGAGCATCAAAGGGCAGATTTCGAGCCAAGATACAACAGGGTAATAACCGGCACAAAGGGCGAGCATGTTGAGTGTGCGTCCATCCCTGTGCGGTGTGTGACATAAGCAGAGGGAGGTAGGACGGTCACCTCTGCTTCTGGTCTGATTCTACCATTTTTAGGACATTTGATTCTTAGGCGACTTTTGTGTTTATTTCTCAATTGGTTGGAAACTCGAAAGGAAGAATAATCGGATTCGTTACTCCCATCACAAACCCCAAAAGATCCCTTACCTGAAAATTGTTGTGAGACGAAAACTAAAAAACATAAGTAAAACACCTACTATAATTACTCACACATAGTAAGAAATCAACAAATACAAATCCTCTTTTTCTTCTCATCTCTCCTCTCTGTAAAATTGATATACTGGATACACAGGGAAAGCTCCACTAACAAAATAATGAGTTGTGTTAATAAAAATTAAACAATTGATAGAGAACTAATGTTTACAAAAGGTTTTCACATTTATTCCATTTAATCCTTACAACCATCCTGCAGATAGATTACTTATTCCCAGAAATCCACACTTCAGAGAAGTGAACAGGGCCAGGGTAAGACTAAGCTGGACTACTTACTACTGGACTAGCTGGATTACATACTCTATTATCAGTGGTTCTGAAGTGTGGTCCTTTGACTGCTTGACTCGGAAACTTTCCCAGCATTTGTTAAAATACATGTTTCTGAATCTCATCCTAAATCTATAGGTTTAAAATTTTTGGGATTACCCAGGGCTTTATATTTTTTTCCCAGTCCCCCCAGATAATTGTAATACACAATAAATAAGACTCTTTGTCCTATACCATATGTGTCTCTATGTGGTAATAAAAATGTATCCTGGCAAAGGCCTTTTAACTGATTCCCTGATGGTTAAGATTCTACTCCTGACATGATTCTTTGTGATTCCTATGTCCTTGTAGATCAGTAATTCCCAGAGTGTGGTCCTGGAACAGCAGTATCAGGGTCCCACAGAAGCATGTTTAGAGTGCAAATTCTTGGACCATAACAGTATAGGGAGAATGCAAGGTATGGAGGAGCCTTCCAGGTGCTAGTGGAACATACTGAAATTTGGGAGCTACACCTACAAGTGAGTGTTTTAATTTGCTGGCCTCTAAATTCCTTGACCTACTCTCTTTGGAAGTTCAGTCTTCCCACCCAAATGCCTCACACCACTGGTTATAGCCTCCTGGAGCCCGACCTTACCAATAATTGCCCCCTCTCCACAATCGCCATGTCTCTATCCCATTTTCCAACCACCATGTTCTAACTTTCCAGATCATTCTCTCTAGTACTCCAACCTAAAATAGTCTTCAACCCTCTGGGAGCCTCCAATCCACTGATCCTATTTTCTTTCTAGTCTCCTTCACACAGTGGCTCTCTAAGCTAGATACCAGGCTCCATGGCTAGATTCTTCACCTTGCATATTCCCTCAATTCCTTTACCTATTCTCTTTTCATTGCCTTAAGCCTGGTAAACCCCAGTGCTGGTTATGTCCAAAGCCCTGCCTACCCTCAGCTGGCCCCTGCATAGTCAAATATGCCCAGACAAAAATATAACTATGTTGACAGCTCTCATATTGCAATCACAGTCCTGAACCTCAAACAGAGCTGCAAATGCAGCCTGCAAATTCCCAGCTCTGCTGACTGTGATGGGGCACGGGCAGGGAAGTAGGGGGCAGGAGGGCAGCATGCCTTAAGGGAATGTTGGGCCAAAATGAAAGTAAAGGCACTGCCCAGCAGCATGATGGAATCTGAGCTCAGCAACCACTACTTCAAGAAAATACTTAATTTTTCTGAAACTCAGTTTTTCATCTATAAAAAAGAATGAGAGTATCTTGCTTAAGGGTTGTGAGGTTTGATGAAGGAATGCATGCAGGAGCACTAGTATAGGAATCAGCACATGGTGGGGGCTCAAGAATCAGTAACTACAATCATAATTAGAAACTCAACATAGAAGCCAGGAATTGCAGAGCTGGCAATGATTTTAACATTCCCATGCTTTTCCGTTTAGGAGAAAGAAGAGCAGAGAATCAGGTAGTGCCTAATTCCTCATACCCCTCTTTCTACCTCACTCCAGTATATAGAACCAGTCCCAAACTTTGTAAGCAAAGATTTAAGAAACTTTATCCAGGGGTCTAGGACCCTGATACTTCACTGTAATAGAAGGTCCCAGCCCTACCAGATTCAACCAAGTGCACTTAGCATTTTCATCTCATGAGATGTGACATAGACATGATTTTCCTGAGATTACACAGCTTGACTTTATGAAAGTACATTACTCTTTGCACATATTGGCCAATAGCATGAAAGAGGGTGGAAGTTTGGGCAAACTAACCAAGTGATATCAGCCAAATAGGTACTATGTGAGGTTTCCAATCTTGTCTTATTTGTATTCCATAAAAGAAGCAAGCCATGAGCTGGTACAGCAATAATACTCAGTTCTGATGTGTGTTAGGATCACCTAGTAAGCTTTTTTAAAATACCCACATCTGACTCCATCCTAAATCAACTGAAATAAAATATTTGGGAGGCAGGGTTCACACATTGCTATTTTTCAAAGTTTCCCAGGTGATTTTTTTAAAGATTTCATTTATTTATTTAACAGAGAGAGATCACAAGTAGGCAGAGAGGCAGGCAGAGAGAGAGGAGGAAGCCGGCTCCCCGCTGAGCAAAGAGCCCGATGTGGGGCTCGATCCCAGGACCCTGGGAACATGACCTGAGCCGAAGGCAGAGGCTTTAACACACTGAGCCACCCAGGCACCCCTTCCCAGATGATTTAATGTGCAGCCAGAATGAGAGCCATGCAGTAGACCAGTTGTCTCAAAGTGTGGGTTCCTGACAAGTAACATCAGTATTTCCTGGGAATATTAGACATGCAAATTCCCAAGTTCCACCCCCAACCTACTGAGAGTGAGGCTCAGCCATCTGTGTTTCAACAAGCCTTCCGGGTGATTCTGAAACACAATCCAGTTTGAGACCCCTTAGCTGCAGCAGTGATATGATGAGAGGAAAAAAAGAGAGTGAGAGAGAGAGAAAGGGATATCCAGAGACTCTAAATTCCTGTGTCCCCTCAAAACACCATAGTCTGCCACCATTGGGCTTTTATGTGCTTCTGTTCCTTACACTGTTCACCTAGAAAACTTTAGGCATTTGTAGAGATGCAGCTACCTACTTTCTGGAGAGGGAAATCAAGGAAAATCCTCTGTGGCCCAATGCCATATTAGATGGAGCCCATCACTGCCTTTTTACATACCTATGTCTCCCATTGATCCTGCTTTTTCCAACCATCTGCTTATGAGTCTTTCTTAGGCCACTAGACCCGGACACTCTCAAGAGCAGAATATGCTTTCAACATCTTTGGTGCTCTGGCACCCAGTAAGGACCTGGCAATAAAACAAAAGTGGGTAAATAACTGAATGTGAATGAGGAAATAAGTGAAATATGAGTAAAGTCCTTCAAATATAAACCACATGTTGTAACCATAATTGTTTATTGACCACCTATTCAGTGAAGGACACTTCAATACTGATAACCTTACATATATGACCTATTCAAACTTTCCAGTGACACTGAAGTATTATTGTCTCCTTTTTCAAAGGAAAAGAAGACTCAGACAAATAACCAAAAGCCATATAGTCAGTAAGTGACAGAACTGGGGGTTTCAAGTCAAGGGTCTCTATAGCCCTATAACTACTGCTATGGTATTAGGAGAATCAGATTCTAGTCCTGACTAAGCAATCACTCTCTTAGTGACCTTGGACTGAAGATTCTTTCTCTAGGGGGTCTCAGTTTTGCCATTTGCTAAATGAATTTGTCTGATGAAACCAAAGGCCTTAACCATAGGCCGCAAATTCCCGGAAACTATGGAATTACTCTAAGAAACCAATAAATCCATCTGTATATCAAGCAAGCATTGTCTGAGAACTTACACCTTTTTTTTTAATGTCTATAGAGAATTTTGTGAATCATTCATTCCTCAACAAACATTTCTGAGCACTTACTGCAGCTCATACCCTCTGCTGAGTCTGTGCTCGGTGCACAGAGGAGAGCAACCCAGTCACCAGCCCTTTCTTCAATGACTTACCATGAAGAGCAAGGGATAAATGTGAACACATAAGTGAATGTATAAATAAAACCTCCTACAAGTGCTGGAAGAAAGCTGTCTCTGAGTAAGACTAAGGTATGGGGAGGCTGTTTCATTAGATCAGCAATCATGGAAGGGCTCTCTGAGGTAGTGATGATTTGTTTTAAGATCTTATTTATTTATTTGACAGAGAGAGAGAGGGAGAGAGAGAACGCACAACAGGGGGAGCAGCAGAGGGAGAGAGAGAAGCGGGCTCTCCACTGAGCAGGGAGCCCAACATGGGGCTCTATACCAGGGCCCTGGGATCATGACTTGAGCCAAAGGCAGCCACTTAACTGACTGAGCCATCCAGGTGCCCCTGAGGTAGTGATGATTAAACCAAGACCTGAGAGAAGGAAAGGAGCCAGCCTGCTGCGTGGGAGAAATGTTCCTAGCAGGGAAAGCAAGTTTAAAAAAAAAAAAAAAAGCCTCTAAGCTATTGAATTTAAACATGTTTATTCCCAAACACTAAAAATAAAATTACTATTATTTGAGAGCCACGGATAATTTTTTAAGGTTAAAAAAAAAAGCCCATACATACGTTTTTAAGGTACATAATTCTAGTTCCTGTAGTAAATGAGCCCCATCTCAGTGGCTTACCACTGAGATCATTTACTCCTGACCTCTATCACAGTCCATCATGAGTGGACTGGGGCCTCTGCCCTAAGCAGTGATTTGGGGACCCCTTCCAATATGGGCCTCCCTAGTTCCAGGGCATATCCACTCATAACTGCCTCATCCTGAAAGTGATATGTATTTCTACCACTCATCTTCAATTGGCAGATACCTGGCCCCACTCAGAAACAAAAGACCCAGAAAATGCAGTCTAACATATTATTAGAAATGTCTGCTTCAACATGTGACCTGACACCTTGCAGGAGCCATACAAATGGTCAATAAGACCATTCTTACAAATGAGTCAATAAGACTCATTCTTACAAATGAGAAAGTTTACCAAAATTATAAATCAGGGAAACGTGTATTAAGATAAAAGTAACATAAATTTTCTTATTTATCAAATGAACCAATTTTTTAAACATTAGAAACAGTGAATATATGGAAGCTACATGTCCACTAAATTGGACATTTAGTTTTAAAATATTGTAGCACACTCATTCCATAGACTATGTAATTGTTCAAAAGATTCATCTATATATACTATCATGGAAAGATGTTTGAAATACAGCATTAGGTGAAAAAATGGAAACAAGAAATAGAGTGTATATATAGTCCAATTCATTTTATGGTCAAATATGTGCAATGTAAATGCATAAAAACAAGTTCTAGAACCACACCCACCAACTTTTAATGGAGGTCCCTTTTGGTAAAGAAGTAGGATGGGGGTGCTGTCAAAGGAAGAGATGTAGAAAACAGAAGGAACTTGGTTCTTTTTGCTCTCTATAAATCTGCACTTATAGGGTTGTTTATTTTGTTTTTAATATGAGCATGTATTGTTTTGGGAATGCAAGCAGAGAGAAAGAGAACAACCCAGTGCTGTGAACAGTGTGGGGAAATTGTCACTGGCACGTCCCACTGGAGGAAATATAAATTGGCACAAATCTCCTGGAGGGAAATCTGGAAATACATGTATCAAAAGCCTTAAAAACATTCATACCACCTCTAGGAATTTAATCTGAGGAAATACTATGCATACACACACAAGTTTATCCCCAAGGAATAAGGAATAGTTTTAAAAGATTACATAGCACATCTATTCTGTAGATTA
Organism: Taxidea taxus jeffersonii; assembly: GCA_003697995.1. Lineage (NCBI taxonomy): Eukaryota > Metazoa > Chordata > Mammalia > Carnivora > Mustelidae > Taxidea > Taxidea taxus. The sequence continues at coordinate 32,681 of ML107517.1, read as the reverse complement.
CTATGTAACTGTCCAAAAGAATTATCTGCACACACTATAACGATAAGGCGCTTGAAATATATTGTTGAGGGCAAAAAGGAAAGCAAGCAATAGAGTATATTGTTAGTAATGGCAGAACATTGGAAATAACTACAATATCCTATAGTAACTTAACAGTGAACTCACATACTACTTGGGTATTTAAAGTAATGCTATAACAGAATTTCTGGCGATGCATGGTTCCCATTAGTCGAGTACAGTTTTAAATTAAAATCTAATTTTTGCTTAAATATAGCTGTATAAAATATACATGTAAAGTACATTTAATATATCTGATGGAATTTGTATATATATGTGGGTGTGTGGGGGTGTGTGTGGGGGTGTGTGTGTGTCTGTGTGTGTGCATATACACTATGCTTTATATGGCATGAGCAAATCCATGTCAAAACGACTGGACAGAGACCAAATATAAAGACTGGTTACTCATGAGTAATAGACTTGGTAACAACCACTTCACCTAAAACCAATTTTCCTAAAGACTAGTTCTTTAAAATATCTATGAGTAGTTTGCTCAAATTATGCCTCTTTCGGATGCTTATTATTTATAAAACATTGCAACTTTGATCAATCCCAATTAAATATAAACAAATAAGTCAGAATCGCTCTTAAGTTAAAAGTGCCTTTTGTTAAAAATGCTAGACTGCTAAAAAGATGGAAGGACAAAGAGTGAGATCCAAAAAAGGTGCAACAGATATTGAATTTTAGACAAATATATGAATTGGCAAATGGCTCCCAGACAAACTTATTTCAGTCATATCAGAGTTGGGCAAAAGGATCTATTTTTCTCCTTGTCTTTTTCTTTTTCTACTCTATTTTTATTCCTCTCTTTGTTTCTTTCATTTCCTTCTTTCTTCCTTCTTTTCTTCTTGTTTATCTATACCTTCTAATTTTTCTTCAGAGAAAATGATCTTAATAATAAAGTAAAAAAGAGAGATTTATTTTTTAAATAATAAAAAGAGATTCTCATACTCATTAAAGATGGGCAAATCTGAACTCTAAGATCCATTCCAACTCTGATCTTTACAAATTCTATGAGAATGCTCCATCTAGTACCTACCATGTGCTAACGTTGGGCCCAGTGGCATCCCAGCTCATTGCCATGAGCCTAGAACGAACACAAGTATGGCAAATCCCCTGCCCCATTGCTGCCTAAGTTGTAGATTGGTGGCAGGCCCTGGGGAGTGCTAAGTCTGCCCAGAGCATCCATTTGGTTGACAGCATGCTAACTTCTACAGCTTCTACCAGGAACCTGGGAGTCATTATACACCCCTCATTAGCATTGAAAAACCATCTGGTGGTCATTAGAAAGCAAACATTACATATAATACATTAGGCCCTAGAAACAATTTAATTAACATCAAGGTCTAGTCAAAATCCTCCAAATAAGAGGGGTCCCCAGATAAGGGGTAACATTGCTTTTCCCTTTATCCCTTGAACAGATGAGGTGTTATGTCAGGCTACAGCCCTGCCAGCTCCAGGCAATGCCTCCCGCAGATTCAATCAGCTCAATTCAGAGGTCATTGGCCAAAGGTCCATTCATTTAGGATTCCGTGAAGATGAATTACTTAAACTTTTGATACTTCTGTTTGTGAGTAGAACTATACCATTTCCCAATTCCCTGAAAATGCCACAATGGAGACACACAATGGCTTTTTACCCTGGGATTCAGTGTGTTGCAGTTGAAAGAGCTCTAAATTAGGCATCTGTAAACTGTACCCAGCTGGCTGCAGCTAATTCTCTGTGTGATCTTAGGTGGGTTGCTTGATTTCTCTGAGCCCTTCTCCTCTGCCAAACAGAGCCTCATGGGGGCTCTCTGGATTCTGCCTTACACAAATCATAAAGCCAATATTAATGGGCCACTTTGGAATTACAGAGTCAAAATAGCTCCATTTTCCTTGCACAGAGCAGCATCTTGGTGTATATATGAAGACAAGTCTTGAGAAAACAGTTTGCACCCCTGGTTTTCAGTGACACAGCTCCGGGGCATTTCCCAGCATCCATTTTTCCTAAGGATTCCAATAAAGTTAACTCACTCCATCTCAGACCTGCATACTCCCTCTGTTCTTCAGACACTGTTCATGCTTGCCAGTGATCTCTTTTAGGGTTAACAGAGTCCCCATGTCTAACTGACATTTGCGTTCCTTCCTGGACCCACACCAAGGCCTTCAGTTCACTGGATTCATACTGATCCCTACTGGTCCTTAGGCATGAATCCTGGGCTCATCTTGAGGAATTTTACTCTCTTCTCTACCTATCTAATTTTGTGAGTGCCTACTTCATGCTGGGTACCCTACCAGTATAGGGAATACAGAGGCTCAGGGCATGACTCTTTTCCTTGGGGGATTCACAGGTTAGTGAGGGAAACAACAAACAGAAAATCCCTTGTGACAGTTGCTGAGGGAGAGAAAGCAAAGGGTGTTTCTGTCCCTCACCACTCAAAGTGTGCTCCTGGCAGCAGCAAAACCAGCAGCAGCAGCAGCAGCAGCAGCAGCAGCAGCAGCAGCAGCACCTAGAACTGGTTAGAAATGCATAGTCCCAGGCCCCACCAAACCTGCTGAATCAGAGTCTGCATTTTAACAGGATCCCAGGCGAGTCATGTCCTCATTCAAGTTCCAGGGGCACTGCGACAGAAAACATACTGTCTTATCTGAAATTAAGGGGTTTCCTGGGACGTGGGCAGCCTCAGGAATACCATGTATAATTGCACCCCTAGAGGTCTAGCTTAGCAATGACGATACCTCAGTGTCTCCATGGGAGTTGGGTGAGAGGGACCAAATGATATAACTCAAAACCTTCCACTGACACCTCAGTGAAGGTACCATATTTTTAGAATTAATTTGTATATTGGAAGCTCCATTAAATGTTCCTGTATACACACCCCAAAGTATTAAGTTCCTGAAAAAAATATAGTTTGAAAACTTTTGGTTCCATGAGAAAAGTAAGGCTTTAGAGCCAGGAAATTAGGTTTAAATCCTGGATCTTTAGTGTACTGGTTGTGTGACCATGAGCAAGTCACATAAAATGCTCTGAGTTTTATTTCCTTATCTGTAAGGTGGGTTAATGTCAGAGGTCACAAGGCCACCCTCAGGTTTTATGATTCACTGGAAGGATTCACAGAGCACAGAAAAATCTTTTACACTCACGGTTATGGTTTATTATCATAAAAAGGATACAGATTAAAATCACCAAAGGAACAAGGTACTCTGGATAAAGTCCAGGAGAGACAAATGCAAAGTTCCACTTGCCCTTTCCCAGTGGATTCATATATTAGCACTTAGATCTCTTAACAATGATGTGTGACAACACATATGGAGTATTGCCAACCAGAGAAGCTTACCCAAGCCTGGGTATCCAGAGTTTTTATCGGGGGTCAGTCATGTATGAACTTGAGACTTCCAGTGATCCAGGCCAAAAATATTCAAGTTATCCATGACTACTTTCTTGCCTCCATACCCTTATTTTTCTTATTTTTCTGCAAATCCTATTAAGTTTTCCTTTAAAATATCCAGAATCTGACCATTTCTTACCTACCTTCCCTTTTACCCTGGGCTGATCCACCATTGTCTCTTGCTTCATTCTGCAGTAGCCTTTGAAGTGGTCTCCCTGCTTCTCCACACATACTGCACAACAATCAGTTTCCAACAAATTAGCCAGAATGGGCCTGACCCTCCTCTGGCCATAGAGGGCTTATGTGACTGACCTTAACAACTTAGGCTTCAGGCCCCCAGATGTTGAACTGATATAGGATAGGCCCCAGGAGAACAAAGACAGGTATTCACCATAAATCACACTAGCATATGCTATGTAAACTATCTGCTATGGGCCAAGACACAGGTATACAAAGATACTTTTACTAGGCAGGGTATTCCAAGGAGTCAGAGTGCGTCTCCCAGGGGACAGTTAAGACAGTCCTTTCTTTGTAGTGTGAAGGGTTTGAACACCCCAGGTCTGTGGAGTTAACCCCTCACTACACATGGGAATAATAACCTTTACCTTACAAGAAATAGATATTTGTAGTCTGACACATAAGAGACAATGAATATAAGAAAGCTGTTATATCCCATGAATAAAAAATATCTGTACCCAGGCCTTTCCTATATAATTCCACAGCTTCATTCTCCATTTCTCCTTTCCTTGGCCCATTCAGCTCTTTCCCATCAGTAAATTTTCTGTTTAAAGACCCTCCTCCAAGAAGCCTTTCCCACCGACTAACCCTAGGATCTCCTTTCTCAATCATTCTGGCAGACACTTGCAAACAATCTCTCATGGTTACTTTATTTTAAGGAAATATAATCTTTTTGTAAAAATAATATGTGCTCATTGTAATCAGCAATACAGAAAATACCCCTCTAAAATTAAAGTATTGCCTCAAATTATCTCACCTAAAACTAATCGTCAATATTTTAAGTGAATATTATTCCATGTGTTTTTCCATATATATATAGATAGATGTAAAATTGATAGATGTTCCTTTAAAAATAGGATCATTTTATAAGCACTATTTTTCATTAAAAGTGCTTAATTTTATTTCAATTTACCAAAACAAAGAAATTAAAATGAAATGGAAGGAACTGTTCCTGAAATGAATCTTCGCTATAATAGAAATTTTAAAATACTCTGATGTTAAGAAATAAAATTATGAAGATCACAATTAGAGGCATTAGTTTTTAATCTACAATTAGTTTTTAATCTACGCATTTCAATTTTAGGCAGCATTGATTGACTCCATTAGCACCTTCACGCTTCCTCCCACTCCCTCTCCCACCACCTCCTGATTTTTGCTAGTTGGAGCATCATTTTTACACTGTCAAGTTTTGTAGTATTTGCATTCTGCTTTGTAAGAATAATCCCCACCATTATTTAGTAGCAGGTCTATATAAATTGACTCAATGCTCACTTTTACCACATCCTCCATTCCTGAGTTCAACACTTTGATTCATCTCTTAAGTGACTTGATTTCATTTTCAAGTAATTTTTTTTTCCAGTAAAGGCTCAGGGGTGCAATATTTCCTGAGTTATGTGAGTGATTTAAGAATATCTGCCTGTTGCCCTGTTCTTGAACAACATCTTGGTTATATCTAATATTCCTGAATCACATTTTCCTCCAGAAAATGTGGACATTGGTCTTTTACCTTCAACTACAGAATAATGCTGTGGTCAGCCCTCTGTCTCCTTTCTCTGTGACTTACGTATTCTTCCTGGATGTCTGAAAAGCTAATTCTTTATCCTTGAACTCCAGCGACTGACCCAGGATGTATCTCTGCATTGCATGCTCTTTCTGCTTAGGTGTTCTGCATCGAATTTTCCTGAAGCAGAGCAAGTACTCTTAATATGTAGAATCATGGATTTCTTATTTAATTATGTCCCTGAATAATTTTTCTGTTCTATTTGTTTTGTGCTCCACCTCCAGGACTTCAACCATGCACTGATAACCACACATTTATATTGTTAAGCAGACCTCTCCTTGGTTAACTGACTCTTCCAGAATTTGACATCCAACTGTCTCCTTGGATTTCCTGAGTTAAGAGTCAAACTTAACACATCCAAATCCAAACTCTGGTTCCCACTGCAAAGGTGAACTTGAGCCTTCCAGTGATCCAGGCCAAAAATATTCAAGTTATCCATGACTACTTTCTTGCCTCCATACCCTCTATCTTATTTTTCTGCAAATCCTATTAAGTTTTCCTTTAAAATATCCAGAATCTGACCATTTCTTACCTACCCTCCCTTTTACCCTGGGCTGATCCACCATTGTCTCTTGCTTCATTCTGCAGTAGCCTTTGAAGTGGTCTCCCTGCTTCTCCACGCATACTCCACAACAATCAGTTTCCAACAAATTAGCCAGAATGGGCCTGACCCTCCTCTGCTCAAACCAGTCTATGGAATACATGCCCAAATCCCCACAGTGGCCCATAAGGTGATGCAAATATGGCTCCTGACACTTCTCTGGCCTCATTCCTGGTACCCTCCCCGCTGATGCCTCCATTCTAGTTACCACCAGTCCCCCACCAGCCAGGCCTCCACCAGCCCTTTTGCTGCTCCCCAGACATAACAGACATGTTCCCACCCCAAGGCTTTCACATTTGTGCATGCTTGCCCTGGGGTTCTGGACTGACTCCCTCCCTTTATCCAGTCCCACCTCCAGGGTTACCCTGTCCAAGAGGCCTTCTCTGACCATCCTGTAGAGAGTAGCAACACCTCCACCCTCTTACCTGGCTTTATATTTTCCCTTAGCACATGTCATCATCTGACATATTGACTTGTTTTGCCGTCTTTAAACCCACTGAAGGCACAGACTCTCTACACATATGTGCTTTATAATATTTATTAAGCAAATGTGAGGGGTACCTGGGTGGGTCAGTCGTTGGGTGTCTGCCTTCGGCTTAGGTCGTGATCCCAGCATCCTGGGATCGAGCACCACATCGGACTCCCTGCTCGGCAAGAAGCCTGCTTCTCCCTCTCCTTCTTCCCCTGCTTGTGTTTCCTCTCTTGCTGTCTCTCTCTGTCAAATACATTTTAAAAATCTTTTTTTAAAAAATGTGAATGAATGTTGGATTTTTCTTTTTCTGCCCTCCTTCTCTATTAGGGTCTGATTACTTTCCTTGCTCTTTTTAATCTGTCTTCACTGTGTTATTTTCAAGTCTTCATATTTTCAGTAATTGAATTTTTAGCTATGTCTGTTCCCCTTCTTATTTTTCTAATTTTATTTTTTTAGTTCTATAATGAAAGTATTTTATTTGACTATTTTTCTTCCTAAGATTGCAATGTCCTTTTCATCATGTTCTATTGCTTTATCATCTCATGTCTGAACACTTGCTTTTATTTATTCACACTCATATTAGGTCCTCAATAACTAGAAACACTGGTGGGGAATTGCCTTCTGTTTTTTGGATTATGTTTTCTTCTAGACTGGGTTCTCTGTATTTTGAATACATTTTTCTTTCTCTTCATTTTTTTCTGAAGTTGCCATACTTTAAATTTTTTTTGGTCTTGCTTTTGCTGACTAGGTCTGAACAGAACTTCTCCTTGCCCTTTTTACTAGTGATACTTAAGGCCAGTTAATTTTCTTCCTCAAACGAATTCTTTGAGAATACCTATTGAGTTCCTTTTGGTGCATCTTCTCAGGAGTCAAAGGTCTTGGATGGTGATGGGCAGAGAGAAAGAGAACAGGTCTGAGAGGGAAGGTGCTCAGCTGACTGACTACAAACTTGTATTAAACTTAGCCCTGTTAATATTCCCAGGAACTGGGAATCACTTTTGAGATTGTGTTAAGAGCCCTTTTCTGATGCTGATTTATGGGAGGGTAGGAAATAGTAAGCTATTCTACTGAGGAAGGGACATACCTTTGGCTTCCTGCCTTTGACTCAGCAGGGAGCCCTGGAGCCTCCTTCATCAGAGACCATTGCTCTTCCTTTTCTGACTCCTTTACTTCCTGTGTCCCACCAGCCCCACCCTTTAAACTGTTTCCATGGATTCCCAGTCAGGAGAGGACAAGGATAAGATTAAGTTTACTTCTCCCCAGATTTGGATGCTCTGTATAAGAACTTGTTCTGTTACTTGCTAGGGCTGCCTTAACAAAATACCACAGCCTGGGGAGCTTAAGCAACGAATATTTATTTTTTCACCATTCTGGAGGCTGGGAGTCCAAGAACAAGGTGTCAGCTGAGTTGGTATCTTGTGAGACCTCTCTCCTTGACCTGCAAAGGCTACCTTCCTGCTGTGTCTTCACTAGGCCTTTTCTCTTTGCGGGAATATCCCTGGTGGCTCTCCCTCTTTTTATAAGGACACCAGTCAATTTGGATTTGGACCCCACCCTACTGGCTTCCTTTTAACAGAATCCACTCTTTAAAGATCTTGTTTCCAAATAATGCCATATTCTGAGGTGCTGGGGTTTGGACATCAACATATGTATTTGTGGAAAAGGCCATAATTCAGCCCAGAACATTTCTTAAGATTTAGCTGACTTCCCGATGACAGCTCTTGGCGTGAGATCCCAGTTAGGAACTCGTTATGGTGCTCCCTCTACACGGCTGCTCTCCTGAGCTTCTGTTTCTTTCCTAGGCTCTTGTCATTTGTCTGTGGTGGAACTGCTTTAACTGTTCACTTTGTTAGGAACTCATGGTGTGTGCAAAGGGTGATTGAGAATCATGACTTCTGATTCAACAGAGATTCACTGCCTGCTCCAACTCTGTACTGAGCACCTACCAAAGACCAGACACTGAGTAGTCAGTCATGCTAAGTTCTGGACCATAGCACGAAGAAGACCAGCACAGCCTGACTCCTACCACCTGCATTTTCTGCCCTGCCATCTTCTCTCTTCAACTTCATCATGACCTACTGGAGGAAATTTCCACATCTTCCTCTTATTTACCTTCACACTTAGCCCATTCTTTGTCTGAAGTTGTGCTTTTTCAGTCAACATTATTTAGAAAAAGAAATGCATGTAAAAACTTTAAATGGTACTATCACAATGCTATTTGTTCTTAGTCCCAAAGAAAGAAATAAAAAACCTGCCCAATTTTTTCTGATTTCAAAGGAGGGGTGAAGAAAAGACTCACATCTGGCCAAGTTTTAGGTCTGAACACTTTGCATAATTAGTTAGAAACCCTTTGTTAGAGGGCCAGATGGCTGCTGCACCCCAAAAGGAAATTAAATATGTAGGCAGTGGCTGTTGAAGGGAGGAATTAGAAATTCCTTTCTAAAGAGAAAGGACTTCATCTGGAGCTGCCCTGTAGGTGTGGTTAATAGTGGCCATTGGTTTCCTAGCAACCAAGCCCTTTCCCTTTCAGAAGCATTTCTGCACCCTGCCTTCAAATGTTCTCCATAGGCATGGGAGGATGCATTCAGCACCCATAATGCCTTTCGGAAGAACTGGAAAAACTGGAGCCCTATCAGCCCAGTTTATCTAGTGCCACTGATGCCCCCCCCTCCTATGGGGCCAGCCCCGACACATTTTGTCGTGCAGTCCTGGCATGAAAAGGCTACAGAGTCCAAGATTCAGAACCCTGGAATTACTCCCTGCACAGTTTCTAAAGCAAATCCAGATTGTTTTCCACAACTCTGCCTCAGGACATGTTTTTTCCTTTTGTGGTTTACACCTTAGCCTCACTCCTACAACTGTTCAACCCCTCTGTGTCCCTTAAGATTTATTTCACATGCAGTCTATTCTGGGACCTTCCCTAACTCTCTTTCTGTCCCTAAATCTGCTTCATATGCTCCCCCTCTCCAAAAGTTCTTATAAGACTCTAGGTTTACATCTGTTTTAACACTAAAGAAAATATCCTCTAATTGCTGATTTGTTCATATGTGCTCCCAACCAGATGAGAATTCTTCAAGGACAAGGAGCAGTGTTTTGCTTTTCCCCATATTTTAGGGAATATGCAATTCCTAGGCCAATGCAGGGCCTAGAATTGTGCAGTGAATGAATGATTACATAGTGAAGCAGGTAGTTTGACCTGACACCTGCCTCAACTTACACATATCCATTTCCAGCTCCTTTCTAGAGTTTTGCTTTTATAAGATGTCAGCAGAGCAGCATGCAAAGTATATATATAATGGTTAAAAGTTCTAGGCATGTACACACAAAACTTCATTCGACCTTCCCTGGGTCTGTGATCTAGAAGAGATGCATCATCAGGAAAATAAAAACTTTCTAGACTCTGAGATTGTTCAAGAAATTTAAGATATCATCTGAAATAACTTCTTGTTCATACATGATCACAGAGGTGTGTTTGAATGCCTTCCTTATCCGGAGAATAGGATTCATTGAAGAAACTCATTCCATTACTGAACATGCCTAATTAAAGTCTGATCCAAATAATTTATATCTTTATTATAAAATTCAGTTAATTCGTGTGCATTACTTGCAGCTTCTTACAGTTAAGAGCATATCTCCTTACTCATTGGCTAAAATCTGTTTCAATATGTCTTCTTTATATTGGTTTGGACTGTGTCCTCTGTAGCAACCAAGGCAAAAAGCAGCCTTTCTTCTATATCACTCTTCACAGAGCAGAAGACCATGGCCTTCCCTGGCCTTTTATTCTCTATGCTGAACTCTTTGAGCCCCTTCAACTGTTCTTCACAAGATGTAGTTTTCATTATCCTGGTCACCAACCTTTGTATGTGGTATCAGATAGATCCTGTCAAATCAATAAGAATGTACCCAAGGCCAACCATCAAGACTGTAAAGGTGTGAGATGTTATACTCTTTGCAAGTGAACACGTTAACCTGCCACAGTTCATGGATGTAGGCAAAAGACATGAGATTCTGGGTCAGAGACAGGGACAGCAATAGCAGCGGCCAAAGTACCAGCATTTTAGTATGCCAGTTCTCCAAGCCCCAATTCTTGTGGAGAGATATGAAGAGAGCCAGGTAACACCTCAAATCATGGTGGCATTTTAGATTAGGAAACCCCATCTTTCACAAGGATGTGTAAGCAAACCTGCCTAACTTTGCTTCAGAGGGAGAGATTATCTTTATTTTCCATGGCCTCTTGCTATATAGATTTGCTCAGAAAGATAGTTCAGAACAAAAGACTGTCAATGCTTTTTCTTGTAATATGTGCAGGAATGAGAGAGCTCCCCAAAAACCTGTCTTCCAACACCCACTTTCGCCATTAGCACTCAGGAGATAAGCAAGTTCTGTGGCTATAAGTGAACCATATAAGAGACAAGTTGCAAACAGCTCTGGCCTCTAGAAACAACATTATGAGCACCTTCTTTAGGTAGGTAGAGCAGAAGGATCTCCACCTCAGAAAAGCCATGGCCTTGAATTACAGAGGTCAGCAGCCAGTGGACACACATCCACTCATCCATTATTTATGAGCACTTCCCTTCCTCCATTTAAGTGTGTATTTAGTGAAACAGGGGTCAGAACCCATGGAATCCCCTTAGGAGTAAATTCTGGGTCTCGTGTGGTTAGTGGCATTTTTATTTATTGCTTTAATTATGTCTATTGTAACCAGCCCACAAAATCAAGCAAAGGGCATGTGTCCATGAAAAATGGATTTATTATGGAAATTGCTAGTGATTTTTTGTGAACATAACAGTATTGAGCCAGCTTAATCCTAAGAACAGTCATGAATTTATGACAACATGTTTTGCCAGAATTTCCAGGTCTGTTCAGTCAGTTTACATGTCTCCGAGTTTGAGAAGAACTTGGGTTTTATTCATTTATTTATTCAACAGTTTTGAACAGTATTAGGCACCGTTAGAAGTTCTGAAGATAAAGCAATGCCAACCCTCATGGTGCTTACATCCCAGTGGGAAAGATGGAAAACAAATAGGTAACTATGTACATGTATAGTACCAGTCAGCAGTAAGTGCAATGGAAAAAAAAAAAAATGAAGCAGAACAAGAGGATAGAGAGCTAGGGAGAAGGGGGTGATGATTAAGGTGAGGCCTTGCTGACAGATTATTTGAGTAAGTGAGGAGTGCTTCCCCTCATAAAATCCGAAATAAGAATATTCTAGCCAGTAGGACTAGCAAGTGCAATGAGCTTGGCTTACTTGAGAAAAACCAAGGTCAAAGGAGCTAGAGTTGAAGGAGCAAAATACAGAGTGGCTGAAGATGGAGATTTGTCTTTCTTTGGAGTAATATACTTTATACAGCAGGGGAAATCTGAGCTCTTTCTCCATGTTAGGAGGAAAGACTTTTTTCCTTTGTCACTTATTCATATTTATGAAGAAACTTGAAACAGGAAAAACTATCACTCCACAGCCTGAGATAAAACTCTATGGTATCTCCATGCTTAGGACTTTCTTTGATTTCCCATTAATTACCATGTAAATACAAACACATGGGCATCTCATGCAGACCTATTTGGCCAATTCTCTATTCTCACCTTCCATGCAACACCACCCTTATACAATCATAGGATCAAGCCTTACAGAAGTCCTGTGATGAGCCACACTGCAGGTTTGTCCTCCTGATGATACCGCTTCCTGGAGTGTCTTGCCTTCTTTTTCTCCTCATTATCTCCCATGTTTCGCTCAACACCGGGCTTGGATGTCACAGCTCTCAGAAAACCCTCCTAAATACCAGATCTGATCAGGGATCTCTCTTCTGTTTCTGCTTCTGTCTTACATCTTTCTGTTCTCAACTGTAATCACTTACTTACTGTTGATCACATTTGATGTTGAGCTCCCTGAGAGGAGGAAATCTTAGATTTCATCTCTTTATTTCCAATTCTTGACAGAGTATGCTCCTCATGGTAGGTGCCCAATAATATATTTGGCAGAATAGGTAAATGAATAAATGCATGAATATATTACATTTGAAGGCTTTCTCTATTAGCAGGAAGCATTTGAATATATTCTTCTGGACTGCAAAGCAGCTGTTCTAAGCATACTGAACACATTTACTTTTAGACTGCTCAGAATATAATTTAGTAAATTGTTTTAAATCTATAATGCATTAACCAACCACATTTCAAAAAGTTCACACTGCTACTGTTCTCTAATAATATCAGTGTCATTGGAAATCATCTTTGTGGCTTCCTTTTTCTCCCAAGAATTAAACCCACTATTGTTATTCCAGGAATGATTGCATATTTCATAGCCTGAGAAACCCATGTAAGAGGGGTGAGCAGACCCTGAAATTCCTAGAGAAATAGAACCCTTTCTTAAGTAGTTTTGTTTTGGGGTTACTTTACAGAGAACTTAAATCTTTGATGTCTCACTTATATGCAGAACTTTAAAATTTTTTAAAAAGCTGAACTCATAGTAACAGAAAGTAGAACAGGGGTTACCAGAGGCTGGGACATGACAGAAAAAGGAAAAAAAAATTTTTTTCAAAGTAGAATGGCAGTTGCCAGAAGTTGGGAGGAAGAGGTTATTGTTTAATAGATACAAAGGAAAAAAGAGCTCTGGAGATAGATGGTGGTGAAGGTTGAACAATAATATGAATGTATTTAATACCACTGAACTGTACACTTAAAATGGTTAGGACAGGACATTTTATGTTACGTCTATTATCACAAAATATGGGGGGGAAATGAAATTTGAAGTTCTTGGCCAGTATAGCTCACAGTAGAGTGTGTTAAATGGTTAAATGCAATGCACCTGAGTTACTGTTGCTCAAACAATGTGTAATGTTTGTTCTAAATTTGGTCAGTTCAGAAGCAGACCCTGAGACAAGGATTTGGGTGAGATGTTTATTCAGAATGTACTGGAAATCCCAGTAGGGGATCAGGAGAAATAATACATGGAAGAGAAGGCAGTCCACAGATACTATACTATTAAGCCAGCTTCCCTGGTTGGTGACTGGAACTTCATCCCCGAGGAAACTCTGGAAAATAATGCAAACCATGCTCCTCACAAATATCCTGTTCAAGAACCGAGGGAGCAGGGATGTTTATACAACCACACTCAGGAGTCATTGATCAAGGGTTACTTGGGGTGGTTAATTTCTGGACGCTTTAGACTTGCCTTTCACTCTGACAGTTGAACCCGGGAGGGGAGAAACGGTTCCAGGGATAGAGATGCAGATACTGGCAAGTGGGTAGAGGGAGAAGGTATATAGGCAGGACCATGACAGTATCTACCATGTAATATTGTTTAGGAAGTGGCTTTCCTGGCTCTGAGAAATATGGGGATTCATTCTAAGCTCACATCTCAAAGACCTCTCTTACCCAACAAGCCCCATATGACAGTAAACTCAGGTGGGAAAGCACTCAGGCTATCGAAAAGGCTACAACACAAGCAAACAAACAAAAGCCTTCCCCAGAGGTAGAAAAAGAAAATGCAGCCACCCAGAATTTCACAGAGCTTGTCAAAGGCAAGCAAACTTTCAATAAAAATAAACTGATGAAGGGGCTCCTGGGTGGCTCAGTTTGTTGGGTGACTGCCTTCAGCTCAGGTCATGATCCTGGAGTCCTGGGATCAAGTCCCACATCAGGCTCCCAGCTCCATGGGGAGTCTGCTTCTCCCTCTGACCTCCCCTCTCATGCTCTTTCACTCTGTCTCTCTCTCAAATGAATAAATAAAATTTAAAAATAAATAAATAAATAAATTGATGAAGACTTTGCTTAAAGTGAACAGTGATTAATCACACAGTGGCTGAGAATGAAATCAGTGGGGCAAGATGGTACAAGGCACACACCTGCAGATCAGCTGGAGGAGAGGGAGAAACAAAGAAAGGAATCTAGGCCAAGCCGGGATAAGAAATGCTTTTTCTTGTCTGACTGGATTAGGGCTACCCCTAGTTCCTTGTAGAGGAGTACCTGCACATTGATATTAGAACATCACTGTACTCATGGCTATTGTCAGTACTTCCTTCAAATCACCTACATTTGGTTTTCTTTCCATAATAAAGGACTAATCTTGCTCAACTAATTATTTTATTTTCGTTATAAAATCCTGGAGTGAGGAACCTGTCCAGGTATTCCTATGTTCCTATGTAGAGCCTGGGAGGACCCTACATGATTTTGCTAGGTCAAGAGCCTAGCACCCAATAGGGGTAAACCATGAAAGCACCCCATGTGCAAGTACGCACACACACACATAGATTTCTCCTGGGTATGCTGGCTGCACATCACAAAATGTCTTCTGAACAGCAGGAATTTTAATTAAATCAGGAGCAATCTAATTTGGCCTAAATTGGCTTGCAACACAAGGTGTTAAGAGGAACAGAAATTGTTCTGCAATATGGATGTTTGTGAAAAGGACGGGCTCAACCTATTGACAACTGTAATGAAAAGTGATGTTAAAAATATGAAGCCTTACTGAGGAAGGTAGAAAGACTGAAAATGCTAATCTGTGATATTCTGATTAAACAAAGAAATTATGACAAACATTTACTCCTGAAGCTGGTTATATCGGAAGGCACAACAAATACTGGAGGCTGGTCACTAATAAACCTGGAAGGAGGTAATGGAGGAAGATGAAGAAAGACAAGTGTAAACCACTATTACTTGTATAACTGGAAAGGGAGTTGGACACGTATCCCGGTTTGGACAGAGAGAGTGATAAATATCATCCTCCTTTTTTCTTTCAAGCAGTAGAATTTACTAGACTCAGAAGGAATGAAAGGATGGCCAAGCAGGAATACAAAGGTCTAGCAAAAGGTTAAGAGTGTGAGAAATCTAAGGACGCCAACAACAGAGCTGCAATTGTGCGCCCTGGGATCTAGACCATGCAGGAAAGAAAGCAAAGGAGTGGAAAGCAGGGTGATGGGCCATGTAGAAAAGGAAAATGTGGGAGCATTGTGGTGTTGATGTGGTGAAGAATCAGGAACACTGAAAAGAAGGGAGTAAGCTGGATGGAGGGGGATTTAGGTCACTGTGGGATACAGAAGTTTACCTTCTTACCAGGCGATAACCATGGGTGTAGGTGGTTGAAGGGGAGTAAAGGTCATGGGGTGTCACGGAGAAAAAGGAGTTTCAGAGATCTGGTTATTGGGTGGTTCATCTACATAGATGGTGTCCATGACAACTGAAGGAATTAGGGTGGAGAGGAAAATAGCTTTGCAATTGCCAAAGCCTTCAGTAAAGAAGGGAAGAGGTCAGAAGTTAAGCAAATAAAGGCAATGAGAAGTAGTAAAAAGTGGTATGGATGAATGTAATTAGCCTCAAAGGAAGAGGCTTTTATTTCCATGAGGATTAAAGAGCAATGGTCTGGAAGCAGCTAGGAGAACTTCCCCCAAGTCTCCGTCCCCAAGAGACTGTGAAGTGAGGGAGAAAACTCAGACTCCAGCCAAAGGAGAAATCGGTGCCCTCTCAGGTCCAGCTGCTTTTTAGGTGAAATGGTGTCCTCAGTGTGGCTGCATAGCAGTAGCTCCCCCAGATGTTAGAGATGCACAACCAGATGGCAAAAAATAATAGGTTCCACAACCAGCTACATCTGAGCTATACTGCATGGTAATCACTGATTTGCAATGGAAGGAGAGTTCCAAGTGAGAACACTTTCCAAACAGGGGGTGTTGGATGAGGAGAGTGATCCTAGCTCCAAAGGATGACGGCAGGAAAGGTAGATCTCAGATGAACCTGAACTGGGTGAAAAAATGGATCCCAGGGGCACTTCTCCAGAAACTTTATTAAATTTCTTACCTGCCTGCATGGTTTAGGGTTGCAGTTTGACCATTTCACACCCACTGCTGTGTGGACTGCCCGAGACAGAAGAAAGCTTTCTAGCATGTTTGTTATTTACATTTTCTCTAGGGTGAATTTCATTCATTTCCTCTGGCCACTTATATATCATGGTCTTCAATAGTTTATTATCCAAATGCAAATGCAGGTAATCCTCCCCAATCTCCTTCTCTGTATCTTCCCCTTTGCTTGACTCAGAGGAAAATCAGGAGCCACTTCCATTCAGATCATTTATGCCGGTGACCTTCTCATTAAGAATATTAAGAGGCATAATCAATTCACTTTTTAATAAGGATAATGGGTAAGAAATACAGAGGCTTTTCTGATCAGAGAATCTTTCTGTAAGAAGCCTTACAAGTATTTTCTTCCCTTTTCACTCAATATCTTTTCAAATTACTAACCCATGACTTCAGTACTCTCTTTTTAGCTGACAGTTCTGAAACAGGAATATTGTACTGTGTCCACGTCTCTGAAATCTAATAAGATAGAACATGCTTTTCCTCTCTGTGAGAGTGGAGGAAAACAAGTAGAGGAGAATGCTCTAGGCCACCATCAAGGAGCCCTGCCCTGTAGGAGATGACAGGGATATTAGCTTATTATTCAGGGCCCAGCCCAAGAAAGAATGGTGAACCAGATGGGACTGGAAAAGCCAATTCAGACTTTGAAAAGATCCCCTGCTATCACTTTACACCCATGCAAGACTTTACTCTTTACAAAATTCTGTCATCTTCCCAGTGATTGCTCACAACTACCCCTATGGGCAGCTTCACATCATTTCTATATATGCGGGGCCACAACCTCTTAGGCTGCTTAACCTCTAGTGTGAAGCAAACAAACAATCAATTAGGATACTTAGGGAAGTGCTGGGAGAAAGAGAAGCAGCCTTCCTAGGCCTGCAAATTTAGGGAAGACTTCCCTAAGAATGTCTGTCTAAATGAAAATTTAAATCTGAGTAAGAGTCAGCCAAGTGAAGATGCAGGGGAAGATGGGCTTTTCCAGGGCAAGGAAAGAATATGTGCAAATGATGGGAGGTGGGCAGACCATAGTTCTGGAACTACAGCAAATGTTCAGGATGACTGGAATGCAGGATAGATGGAACTGAGGAAGCACGAGGGGCAGAGAATAAAGAATATTCTTTCTTAGAAGCATAGCCCACACACATCCACCCAAAACAATAAGCAAAGTAAGGGGAAGTATGGTACTTTTTCTTTCCTGCCCAGCTCTTTAGCTCACGGAGGTTGCTTGGGAACATACATGCTAAAATAGGGAACTAAGGGGGTGCCTGGGTGGTTCAGTGGGTTAAATAAAGCCTCTGCTTTCAGCTCAGGTCATGATCCCAGGGTCCTGGGATAGAGCCCCGCATCGGGCTCTCTGCTCAGCGGGGAGCCTGCTTCCCTTCCTCTCCCTCTGCCTGTTTCTCTGCCTACTTGTGATCTCTGTCTTTCAAATAAATAAATAAAATCTTTAAAAAAAAAAAATAGGGAACTAAGTCCCTAGCACTTTTTCCTTTGAAGAGCCTACATTTAGGAAGGTAAACCTCTACCCTTTAAACCCCAAGGAAAATGTAATTTGTTGAAGACTTTGGGGCACAATGTTAGGTCACTCCCACATCTTCCAGAATTGGGTGATAATGGCTGGAATGTGATTCATAAGGGAAGTGCTTAGGGATTAGGAAAGTGATAACAGCAACCAGCTTTCATGGGGCATGTGCTTGGTGGCAGCACTTCCTTCCAGGTGTTTGACTCATATTATCTCATTTGTACTTCTTGATGATTCTATAAGCAAATGCTATTGCCGATATGTTTTTGGAGTAGTGTTGCTGGGGTCCAGAGTCAGCTGCCAAGAAAGAATACTTCAGACACCTTTGGTGCAAAAAAAAGGTGATTTTATTAAAGTATGGGGACAGGACCCATGGACAAAAAGAGCTACTGCCCTGGATTGTGAGGAGCACTGATTATACACTTTGGGGTTGGGGAAAGTAGAGGTACAGAAAGTTCCAAAAGGATTTTCATATGCTAAAGAAGACTCACAGGATACCTGAGGTCTTGCTATTGTCAAGCTAAGGTTGTTTTTCCCTTTAGCAAGGCATTAACATTAAGACAGTTGGGAGCTTCCTGGAGGAATGTTGCTCTCTGCCTGCCTCTCTCTGCCTATTTGTCAATGAGTGGCAGGTTATAAAGACATTTAATTTTATCTACATTTCCTTCTGCCTTTGTTTCCCACATTTTTGCCATTTCTATTTTACAGAAAAGGAAACAAAGCTTTTGGAGTGAATAAGCAACTTTCTTATCCCTTCCATTCTTTTAACTGTGAATGGTTGAGACTCAATTTGTACCCAAACTCACCTGAATCCAAAGCCCATTCTCTTAAATACTTTGTAGAATAAAAATTGAAGGGAGCAAAGGAGACGCATCTGAAGAGTGTCACAGTGGCTGTCTTCCTCAAAGCAGTTCTTTGGTTAAGGGTCTTAGAGATGGGAAGCAGTCCTTTGGTAGCTAAGAGTGATTTGGAAGATCCAGTGTTGAATAGACAACAAAGGCAGTGGTCAGCACTCATCAATGGCCTGAACTAGGAGCCAGATCAAAGAGGACATAAAGCAAGACTCAGGTCCAGTCTGGAAGTGAGTTAGTAGCAGTGTTCATAGTAAATTAGTCAGGACAGACTGGTTTTAGTACGGTAGCAATCCCAAAATCCCAGTGGCTTAGCAAACAAAGCTGCATTTCTCACTTTTGCAAATTTGGCTACTGGCCCGGTATCTCTTCAGGGCAGCCAATCTTCATTGGGTGACCTCAAACTCCAGGTTGCTGGAAATGCCACCATTCTGTGCAGCTTCCTTGGGTAATTCAGCAGGGAAGAACGAGTCTGGATGATGACATATGGTCCTTTTAGGGCCCCCACCCGGAAGTCATATCTTGCACTTTCATCTACACAAAAGTAATCACATGGCCTCAACTGCAAGGGAACTGAGGTATGCAGTACTCGGCACTGGGAATGGGAAAACAATTGGATGTCGATGGACCCACGGATACACTTACCATAGGTGCCTCGAGAGAGTTCTCAATAACATGCCTCACTGTATAATTTACTAGAAATCCACAATTACATCTCACTGAAAACTGCCTCACAACATCCCCTGGTGTGGGGGAGGGGGAGATATTATTACCTGATAACAGTTGTATTCGTTACACTGTCCCAAGGCTGTCACTTACTGGACATGGGGTCCTAAGTCCTCTGAGACAAGAGACATCGTTCTGGTAGCCTGTCCCAGAATTGGAACACAGATTTTAGGTGTCTCTGTTTGCATCTTTAAAGTAAATCTTCTGCACATAAGTGAGCTTAAGTGTATTACTGGCACTTCATGTCCTCCATATGGATAAATGTAAATAGTTGGCTCAGACTGACAGACTGGCAGGCATAGACATCGCTTGGGTAAATTAAATAGGGAGGGTCTGATTATTTTATTTACTTATTTTCTAAATTTAAATGTAGCTGACATATACTATTATATTAGTTTTAGGTGTATAACACAGTGATTTGCCACTTACACAGGTTACAGAATGCCCACCACAATAAGTGTAGTTATCATCTGTCACTAAACAGAGTTATTCCAATATTATCCAATATTGTTGACTGTATTTCCTAGGCCGTACCTTACATTCCTGTGACTTACTTATTTTATAACTGGAATTTTGTACCTTTTAATCCTCTTCACCTATTTTGCCCACTCTTTTGGCAACTACCAGTTTGTTCTCTGTATTTATGAGTCTATTTCTGTTTTATTCTATTTACTCAGTTGTTGCTTTTTTGCCTTTTTTTTTTTTAGATTCCACATATAAGTAAAATCATATGGTATTTGTCTTTCTCTGACTTAGTTCACTTAGCATGATATCCTCTAGGTCCACCCATGTTATGACAAATGACAAGATTTTATTCCGTTTAAATCCTAAGTAATGTCCATTATATATATATATATATATATATATATATATATATATATATATAT
>ML107517.1:0-12455 GCA_003697995.1 Taxidea taxus jeffersonii | reverse complement strand
TCTCACATCCTATATTTATCCATTCATCTATAGACTGACATTTGGGGTTCTTCTGTATCTTGACTATTATAAATAATACTGCAATAAACAATTGGGGTATAGATATCTTTACAAGTTAGTGTTTTCATTTCATACCCTACAGTGAAATTGTTAGTGTAGTATTTTTCTTTTTAATTTTTTGAGGAACCTCCATTTTGTTTTCCACAATGGCGGCACCAATTTATATTCCCACCAACAGTGCAAGTGGATCCTTTTTCACCACATCGTCACCAACACTTGTTATTTCTTGCCTTTTTGATATTAACCATTCTGACAGGTGTGAAGTGATATCTCATTGTGATTTTGATTTGCATTTCCCTGATGCTTAGTGGTATCGAACATCTTTCCATATGTCTGTTGGTCATCTATATGTTTTCCTTGGGGGTCACTTTATTTTAAAGATTCAGAAAAGAGTTAAAGTCAAGATTTACAGTAAATACACTGACAACATTCTCCAGAATTGACTGAAATGCAAGCTTTAGGACCATAAAACCCTTCTTCTGGATCGCCTAATCTGAGAGTCAGGATTTCATCAGAATGTGTGGAAGTCCAAATATATCCCCCTGAAGAATCACCACACACACAGGAGCAGTCCTGTGTGTAGGCTGGTCTGGATGCATACCAGAGACCCTATCATCTAGGGCAGATTCAACTCATTAATCAATAGTATACAATAGACACCAAGCTCACAGAGTGCAGAGCAGTTCTGTAAACTCAGGGAGATAGCCAGCAACCTCTGAAGGGACCTCACTCAGCCGAAGGTATAGACTCATGGATGCCTATGTCAAGCAGGACTTTTGTCCTCACCAACACACACTTGAATTCTAAGGGGCAAGAATGAAGTACTAACCAGGGTTACATTTCAAACTTCAAAATTCTTCACTAAGCAAAATGGGTTTGGGTGCTGATAATCAAAATGTCTGAAGTTCTTTTTTCCTTCTTTTTTTTTTCTTTAAAAACACTTGTGGCTGAGAATAAAAGAGAAAAGGTTATATCTTAAATCTTTTTAGTGACAATTGCTCACTTGCCATCAGAATACACTTAACTTCATCTGTCCTTTCACCATATCTTCTCAAGAGGAGTAATACTGTCATAATCATAATTCAATCCACCAGTTGAAAACCATCTCATTGGAATGCCACCAAATTAAAGACAATCATCTCAAACAAAAGTTTAACAATTTCTTCTGCTTAAGGACCTGAGAAAAGTAGTACAAAAAAAGATAGGAATAATAAAAAATGACACAGGGTAAAATTTAAAGAACTTTACTTTCTTAAAAGACTCATAAAATTTGGGCTTCAAAGAGTTGTAGACATATTACCTCCATTTACAGAGGAAAATGTGTAACAAGTTTCTTTGTTACTGTTTTTTTATGCTCTATTTGATTTCTTATAATAACATTTATTCATTGTGAAATTTTAGAAAATAAAGGAAGGAAAAAAGGAGAAAATTGAAATCAACCATGGTGCTTTCACTCTGAGACATTCTCTGTTGATTCTATATATGCGTATGTGTATCTGTCTGTATCTATCTATACACACATACACACACACACACACACACACATACACAATGTTTATAAATTGTATTGTCATTTTATACTCTTAACAATGTATCTTTCTGGTAAGCAATACTACTATTTATCCATATCCAGTTCTCCTCTACTTTCATGTTCATAAGGTGACCTACTTCCTTATCCTCTGAGGTTGGATGTAACCATTGACTTTGGCAATTAAGATGTGAGCTGAAGTGACGTATGCCTCTTTGGGGTAGAAGTATTTAATTTCCCGTAGAGATTGGCTGACCAGCTCTTCTCCTGCCATGAAATGAAGTTGCTATAAGATGGAAATAGCCTGAAATCCTCAGTCAACACATGAAGGAGAGCTGCCCTTGAGAGTCACCAGCTCTATGGGATCTTTGTGTAAAACACTGAAAACTTTGGGGCTATTACAGCAGCATAATGCAGTTTATTCTGATCAATGCAGTCTTTAGCATTCTTTGGACATTAAACATTCTAAAAAATCATTAAAAAATTTGCTCTCTGCTCAGCAGAGATCATAAGTAAAGGAAACAGTAGGTCACTCTGCCTGCCTCTCTGCCTACTTATGATCTCTTTCTTTGTCAAATAAATAAATAAAATCTTTAAAAAAATCTTTTAAAAAAAAGACTGAATTACATTTCATCATAATTTATTCAGTCTCTTATTATTGAATATTTAAGTTACTTCTAATTTATAAGCATTATTAAAAGGAACATATCATCAGTTACATTTTTGCTCATATCCATGGTTATTTCCTGAAGGTTCAATCATAGAAGGAAAAGTCAGTTCAAAAGCTATATAATGATATATAAAACCTAAGGTTTTTTAAAACATTAATAAATTAAATTTAAGAAAAAATATATATAACATGTAGTCATCCTACAAAAAGATTGTTGACAGAATCATCAATGCATAGAGAATAGATGATTTTTCTATTTAATGTAAGTATTCTACTGTATCATTTAAAGGTGAAAATGGCACACTATGGTTTTAGTTTGTTTTTTTTTTTTTTAAGATTTATTTATTTGAGAGATAGAGAGAGAAAGAGCGTGGGCAGAAGGGCAGAGAGAGAGAGAATCTTGAAGCAGACTCCGTGCTGAGCAGGGAGCCCCACATGGGGCTCTTCTCACTACACATGAGATCATGATCTGAACAGAAACCAAGAGTTGGACGCTCAATCCACTGAGCCACCCAGGTGCACCAACACCCCATGGTTTTTAGTTACATTTCTATGAGTTAAATGTTTTTTCACAATCATCTAGGTTATTTGTATTTCCTCTTTTTTGCCTTTTTATAATTTTCTGATTTCTTAAGATCCCTCCATTTGCTAAGTATATAATTATTGATAATATAAAACAATGATACATTCATTAAAAATTAACCTTTGTCATATGCACTGTGCATCCTTTTTCCAGCTATTAATTTAGTTAGGAATGTTCCACAGCTATTTATATTTTTTAATGTACAGATCTGTTGAGAGTTTTGTTTCTCAGGTTATCAAATCTATTAATATTGTCCTTTATGGTTTTTGCCTCAACAATGTGTCATAACTATCTTCTTTATCCCCCACATAGAAATACATATTTTTCTAGTACTTTATGATTTTGTTTTTATACTTAAATCTTTGATCCATATGGTATATAAGTTGTATATGGCATAAAATTCAGATCTATTTTTTCCCCCAGATGGCTGGTTTTCCTAACAATGCTTACTGAATAATTCTTCCTTTCCCTACAAATTTTAAATGTCATGTGTATCCATATACCGAGTTCTCAAAAATACTTGAGGCTGGACCTGTATTCCGTCCTACTGACCAATCTGTCTACATCCAAATCAGTACCAGGGTGCCTTTTTTTTTTTTGCCCCAGAATTTTTTAGTTTCCTTTAATGTGTATTTTATATTAGAATGGGAACTCATAGTTTAGAAATGATTTTAGCATTTTCTCCAGGCTGCTTTAATTCTTGTATCTTTATACTCTTCAATATCTCATATCATATATTGCTATTACATTTTGGCATTTTCTTGCCTATTTTTAAATTTTTATTTTTTAAGATGTAAGGGCCTATTTAGCCAGAGCAATTTCATCTCGGCTGATAGCCATTTTGTTGTTTATGCAGTAAAACTTAAACTGCCCCTGCCCCACCCCCGCCAGGGGAACTTACTTAAAAGCAAGTTGGGGAAGCCAGTAAAGTGTGGTCGACCAGTCCCTAACAACAGAGCCCAAATACAAGGGTGGGTCAGGTCAGGTGGAGATAACAGAGCCCAATTGCGGGGATGAGTCGGGCCAGGTGGAAACATCTGTAATCAGTGGGGTGCACTGTCTCCCTAGCTACCAAGGAGTGTGGGCCCCACCTTTTGGGCCCCTTTTGGGCACCAATTCTGACCAAGGTGATAGGCTAGTTCAAATAGCTACTATGGGGTGCATTGTAATTCAATTGCCCACCTGTGTGTGACCTAGCATGACTGTGCAGCTTTCTGTGTGTGTTGCAATCTCATAGGCCACCTGTGTGTGGCCAGGCCCAACCACACGGCCTTTGCTCTATAAAAGTTAGTCTGTGAGGCTGGGAGGGGTCGCCCTGTCTGTAGGAGGCGACCCTGACTGGTCGGTCTGATTCTTGATGCTTGGCACTGAATAAAGCTTTTTGCTTGACCTTCGCTTTGTATCAGTCTCGCTCCTTTGATTACGGACCTAACAAAGATGAACTTTAAAAAATTCCAATGGGACTTTTGTCTTTTCCAGGAACTTTATTTGAGTCTTAATATCTGTTTCCTTTACTAATTCACTCAACAAATGCTTATTCGTCACTTACTATGAGCCAGGAATCATTCTAGGGATTGGAGAAGCAACAGAGGCTGAGCAGAATTGGAAAGCTTAGACTCAAATGACAGAAGAGAAAAACAGTGAACAAGATAAATAAATACAACTGAGCTTGTTAAATAATAAGAGATAAGTAGAAAAAATAAAGGAGAGAAGGGGATGTGAAATATCATTGTTGGTGGTTTTCAATGAAGTTCTCCTCGAAGCAGGTGCCAAGAGAATCAGACGGGTAAGAGATTCATCAGAAGAGAAGCCTGTGAAGGACATGGATCAGAATAAGGCAGAAGCACCTTCAGACACGGATGGAAGGGTGACAACGACAAACGAGAAAGGAGAAATGGAGGTGGATGTGGATAAAAAGGACCTCGAGGGAGACTGCAGTCCAGCTCTGAGAAGGTCTCAGCCGCTCTGATGGAGAGCCTCAGTGTAGGTGGTGTGAGACAAAGGACTTCAGAAGTAGTCTTGCTGTATAATTGTACCCCACCATGCTCACTCATTGGTTGGGAGCAGCCAGGGGCATGGCCTTTCTGCAGTGAATTGTATTAGAGCCAAAGGTGTGGCAGATGCGTGCATTAGGTTTTAAAAGAGTTTAGAAAGAGGTGTCTGTCGACCCTTTGTCTTCTGTCGTCACCACAATGGGGAAAGTGGTAACAATTTTAATGGGCCGGTTTTTCTTTTTAAAGATTTTATTTATTTATTTAAGAAAGAGCATGAGCGTAGTGGGTAAGGGCAGAGGAAGAAGCAGGTTCCCTGTTGAGCAGGGAGCCCAAGGAGGAGATCTATACCAGGACCCTGGGATCATGACCTGAGCCACCCTCTGCCCCTACTGGGCTGATCTTAAAGTTTAATGCATACATTTGTACATTTTTTATTGATCCATAACTATTCTATAATTTTGGTTGAGATTATGGATGAGGTGGGGTTCTTTTTCAAGTCATTTGAAAATTAATTATTGCCAGTCTGTAGGAAACCTAAATTTTGGCTATTTTATAACCTCCCCACCAACCAAATTCTTAATTTAGTTCTTAGGCTGAGGGGTGCCTGGGTGGCTCAGTTAGTTCAGCGGCTGCCTTCAGCTGGGGTCATGATCTCAGGGTCCAGGGATGAGCCTGCATCCTGCTCCCTGCTCAGAGGGGAAGCCTGCTTCTCCCCTGCCCTCTGCTGCTTCCCTGCTTGTGCTCTCTTGCTCACTCTCTCCCTCTTTCAAATAAATAAGACCTTAAAAAAAATTTAGTTCTTAAGCTGAGGTTCTATACTGTTAAGAACATCATCATAGGGGCAGTGGCTCAGTGGGTTGGGGCCTCTGCCTTCTGCTCGGGTCATGGTCCCAGGGTCCTAGGATCGAGCTCCACATCGGGCTCACTGCTCCATGGGGAGCCTGCTTCCTTCTCTCTCTCTCTCTGCCTGCATCTCTGCCTACTCGTGATCTCTGTCTGTCAAATAAATAAATAAATAAATCTTTAAAAAAAAAAAAGAACATCATCATAAATAGTCTTGACTCTGCAGAAAATTATGCTTCATTTCTTTTCCTTATCTTATTACCAAATCAAGGTTGAAATATAGTGGTGATAGTGGATACATTCACGTTCAGGAAAATCCCCCCCCCTTAAGTTTTACAGTTAAGAATTATGCTTGGTGGGGTGCCTGAGTTGCTCAGTGGGTTAAAACCTCTGCCTTCACTTCAGGTCATGGTCTTAGGGTCCTGGGATCAAGACTGCATCAGGTTCTCTGCTCAGCAGAGAGCCTGCTTCCTCCTCTCTCTCTCTCTGCCTGCCTCTCTGCCTCCTTGTGATCTCTGTCTGTCAAATAAATAAATAAAATCTTTAAAAAAAAAAAAAAGAATTATGCTGGATGTTCTATGCCAAGACGTGAAAAAAGAAGTACCTTGATCAATTTTCATAAGAAAACTTAAATTACCAAAATTAAATTTGGGAAATTGATCTAAGAATATAGTCTTCACTTGTTATTCCCTAGAACTGTAAATAATATACACTTATACACTTTCTTCCCCTCCCTATCTGTGATAGCTATACTTTCTTCCCCTCCCTATCTATGATCATATCCTTTGTCATTCTTTGTGTTTGTGGTTGTGTTTTTGCTAATTCTTTTTCTTCACCAGACATTGAGAAGTTTCCTTCTTTTATGGGTCTTTTCAAAGAACCAGATCTTGAGGTATCTATAATTTCTGCATTTTTTCTTTCCTAATTTATTAATTTCTGCTTTTATCTTCAGCATTCCTTGATTTGTTCTTTGCTTATTTTTATTTTCACAAACTTTTAAGAGAAAAAAAAGTGAGATGTGTTTGTGCCTTTTATTTATTTATTTTTAAGATTTTATTTATTTATTTGACAGAGAGAGAGATCACAAATAGGCAGAGAGGCAGGCAGACAGGCAGGGAGAAGCAGGCTTCCTGCCGAGCAGAGAGCCCGATTTGGGGCTCGATCTCAGGCCCCTGAGATCATGACCTGAGCCGAAGGCAGAGGCTTAACCCACTGAGTCACCCAGGTGTCCCTGTTTGTGCCTTTTAATTAGCAATAATCGCACCTCGGATAAACTTCATTGGCTATGATACCGCCACTGCGCAAAGCTTGTTTGTGTCTTTTAGAGCTAACAACACCAATCTAACTGCATCTCTAATCTTAATATTAATAATCACATATCACAGGCAGCATGGAGTCATGACCAATGATATAGACTCTGGGCTGGTGCCAACTGCCTGGATTCATATCCCAATCCTACCTCTGCCAGCTGTGTGCATGGACAAGCAGTTTCCACACCAGTAAGATGAGGATTATTATAGTAAATCTTATCTCATAGGGTTACTGTGAAGATTTTTTGAGTTAATATTTTGTAAAGCTTTTCAAACAGGGCTTGGCTTATAGTAACTGCTATGTAATACAGGAATAAATTACATTTATGCAATACTTTTCTCTTTTACAAAGCATTTTCACATTAATTTTCTCCATCAGTTATCACGACAGCTCTATGAGGCAAACAAGACTCATCCCTCCTTTGTATTTGACAAAACTGTAACTCCAACAAATCAACTTCCATGACATCACCAGTTAGTGAATGGAAGAGCCAGATCTTATGATCCCATGATCAGTGAATGGCTTAAAGCTCAAACGGCCTCTTTTGTTTGGGGAGTTTGGGTGGACACAGGGAAGTCCATGTTTTAGGCACTGGCAATAGTTGCATATTTTGAACCCTTCCACATGGATGGTAAAATACCCAAGACTGGGACCAGTAGTCAAGCGTCAGCTGTCAAGAAGAGCTTTGGATTCTGGGCCTCTGGACAAGTGTGGCCAGCAGCAGCAGTAGAGGCCAAACGAGACCTGATCTAGGAGCAGGAGATGTGTCTAGTCCTGGTCCTGCCTGGTCTTACTCCATGAGCGTGAGCAAGGTACTTTGTAGTGCTTTGTGTCAATTTTCTTGAATACTAAGTAGGGAAAATAAAATTTGTCCAGCTGGTATCATAATGTCACTGTAGGGTTCAAAATAAGCAGATGGGAGTGAAACATTTTGAAAGCATATTAAATTTTCCGCATATGCAAGATTCTGTGCATGTTAGAGGTATCTACTCTACTACTTTCTTTGCTCACATACTGGGGAGTGAAAAGCAGATGTGGAAGAAGTTTCCAGACAACATGCTTGCCCCCAATTCTTAAGCCCAGAAAACTTCTTCCAACTCTTACTTACACCAAGAGCATCATTATCTTTGCACTGGATGAAAAGATATCTATCATATTTCTGAACAAAATCTAATTTCCAAGTGGCTTCTCTTGGACTGTGAACTGTAGGTAACAGAACACAACAGAATTTTCCACAAGCACTGTTTTCCATGGCACGCCCAAAGCCAGGCAGGAAAGAGAAGGAACAAAAGAAAATCTTCTTGGCATTTAGCTCATCCTTACGTTCTAAGAGTGTGGGCCACCTGGAGAAAATAATCATATTAGGAGGGAAGGAGACAGATCCAATTCTGGGTTATATCACCAGAACTGTTTCTATAACCATACATTTCTCCAGATACAAGGAATCATCCACTGAAATCTTTTGTCATTTAATTCATTGTATTTCGGTTTCTTTTTTTTTTTTCCCAAAATGAACTGAATCTATTAAATATGTAGTCTTTTTCTTGATGAATAGCCACTTTTGATTTTCCTAAAGTTTACAGGATGGGAATTGGAAGGAGATGTGCAAATCACTACAAGATGGGCAGGTGAGTGTGGGAGGCTGCTAGTTTTCTGTTCCAAATAGAATCCCATTAAAGCTCAACAAGGGGATGTGAGCAGCTAGATTTTAGAGATCTCCTTCTCACAACAAGTGAGAGAGTTGTTTTTTTGAAAGCTGAGAGGCTTTATCCTTCGTGAATTTCATTCCTCCCTTGGTGTGTGTGTGTGTGTGTGTGTGTGTGTGTGTGTGTGTGTGTGTGTTTGGGGAGAGGAGGAGATGAGGAAGGAGGACAAAAAGAAAGAGAGAGACGAAGAAATCAACATCCAATGTATGTGCAGGAAGGACCCAGGCCAGACTCACCATTTGAGGGGAGGGCAACAATTATGTATAGTCACCGCTGGATGCCCGTGATGCCCCCACTCAAGCTAGGAAGGAACCCCACTGCAAAAAAAATCGTCTCCTGAAAGCTCTTGTGAACTTAGGCTGCTCTTATCCAAATTTAGTTTATGCCCCTAATGGGGAATATTATTGTTAGGTCTAGCTGTTCTGTCTTTGTTAGACCACACAGGAACAATGAAGGGTTGAAGGCCAGCAAGGGGCAGAAAGGAGCTAGTCATCTTGGTGTTGCTAGGTATCCAACACCTGTTCGTGGCAACACCACACACACACACACACACACACACACACACACACACACGTACACACACGCACGTGCGTGATCTCCTTTAAACTACTCTCCAAGAGAATCAGACATTTGTATGTTTTGTTCACTATTCTATCCCCAATGCCTTGCACACAGCAAGTGCCCAATAAATATTTGTGAAATGAAAGAATGAATCTTTACAACTCAAATGGGAGTGGAATAACTGTCAGTCTTGTTCTAAGATGAGGAAGCTAAGGTTCAGAGATGTTAAGGAGCAGACAAGCTAGGATTCAAAGCCAGGTGTGTCTTAACTCCACAGCGGTTGTCTTTCAGGACAAAATGTCATTCTCACATAAGAAACTGGAATGTCTGCAGAGGAAAGGATGGATAGGGAACAGAAATCACATTCTGTGAATCACTGAGGAGCTGAAGCATTTATTTGAGAGAAGGAACATCTCAAGCTAACAAGCTCTGGAAAACCCTCTGCTTTTTCTGGACTTCTATTCATTACCAGGGGGATGAAGGGGTTAGACTAGTCCAGAGCGTAAGTAATCGACACATGCAGCACCATTCTCTGCTTCAGCTCCTATAGCAGACATTAATCATTGATCATAGGATTCTTTTCCAATGAACTTGGATGCAACTTCATAAATATTCTCAACAGCACTCTATGCAACTCTACCCACTGATTAAAGTTGGCATGCATGAGAAAGCCTCTTTGACTTCTCTTGACTAGATAATCTCTGATGTCCCTCAAATTTATTTCTATCCATCAGTTCATCACTGTTCCTATCTTGCTATGTATTACTTAGCACACTGAGATACCATGAGCAATGAAAGCTCCCAGTCTTCTCTGAAAGCTGTAGCGTAAAAACCAGGTAGCCTCAAGGCTCTGGGTTTATCCTTATATAGTACTCTATTGAAACTACTTTCCAGATAGAAAAAAAATGTTTTAACTACAAAACATCTAAATATCGTTAATTTTAAAAGTCCCTTTTTCAAGACAAAAACAACACCTATTATAAAGACTGTATTCCAAGAGCAAGCTAAATTAAAGTAAAAAGTTGGGACAGATTTTAGAGTTAAAGTATTGGCTTCATGGATTGGCTTGTAGTCAACATTTTCCTGAGTTACACATATAGTGAAGATTGCCATGAAATAAGATGACACATTGAAAATAACATTATCTGAGCAGTAACATGTCTGGATTTTAGCCAAGCTCAAGGAATATAAAATAAAGTTGTTTTTTATGATAGCCTCACACCTGGGTATCTGGCTTTTAATGGTTTAAGAAGAGCAATAGTAAGGATTTCATATGGATTTTTTTCAATAACTTTTTAATAACACAAATAACCTTCAGAACCTCATGAGGTATTCCACCAATACCATAAAAGTATAAAACTCAAATGCAGTGTTTAGAAATTCTAACATTTGTGGTTCTATCAGGGTCATTGGTTGCAAACAACAGACATCAACTCTAATTGATGTAAATAGGAAGGGAATTTTAAGAGGGTATTGAGACCTTCAAAGAATGGATCTGGAGGCTGGAGAACTAGGTTCAGAAAATAAAAAGTAGGGTGCGTGGTGGCTCAGTTGTTCAGCATCTGTCTTTGGCTCAGGTCATTGTCCCAGTGTCCTGGGATGGAGACCCACATCAGGCTCCTTGCTCCACAGGAAGCCTACTTCTCTCTCTCCCACTCCCCCTGTTTGTGTTCCCTCTCTAGATGTCTCTCTCTCTGTTAAATAAATAAATAAAATCTTAAAAAAAAAAAGGGAGGAGGAGGTGGAGGAAGAGAAGGAGACAGAAGGAAATAAAAATAAAAAGTACAGCCAGGATCCTGCCCCATCACCACAGGCCACATGCACCCACCTCCCACCACATGGCTGGACTCAGTTGCCCTGGGCACTCACCACTGTACCAAACACTCCTGATTTCAGCATAGCTGCTGTGAATAACATTTAGCCATACCTGTCTCTTTTTTTATTTCCTCATGAATGAAAGTCTTAGGCAGAAGCTTCAGATTAGTGACACTCACATTTTGTTTGGTCCAGTATCTAGCCATTAATGGGGGAGGGGAGAGACAGAAAATACCTGCCTCCTCCTTAGGCTCCTGCTCAACTGAGAAAGAGTTCAGGAGGCAGGCAACAAAGATGACTAGCTCATGATGCCTTTAAAATAAAATGCCCAAATAATTACAAAGTGAATTTCAGTGAAATACACCAATAACAGATAACTATAATTTACTTCTTTCAGAAACACATTAGGTACTAGATATAATCCTCTTCATGTCATTCAGTTCCTCATAACACCCCTAATGAGACACATATTATTATCCCCACGTCAGGGACTAGGAAAGGTAATTCACCTAGGATCACACAACTAGTAAACACCAGAGGCAGAATTCAAATGAAGACCTTTCTGAAGCTAATCTACTGGTTCTAACCACTAAACTGTACTGACTTTCCATGAACACTGCCATGGTGGCCTGGATCAGGGCTTGCCTTTACCAGGTGTATGATAAATGTTTGTTTTGGCACTTCCTTTCAGCAGACATTCATTCAGTGAGTACTTACTATGTACAAGCCACCATCATAAGCATCATAAAACAGACAGAAGAGTGAGTAAAACATATGTCAATTTCTAACTACAATATGGAGGATAATGAGATACCTGCAAGAGACAAATACAAGATAAGTCACACCCTGCAAATCTCCTGAGGACAAGGATTGTGTCTTTCCCGCTCACAGGATATCCTCAGTGCCTCAGAGTGGCCCATAGTGGGATCTCAGTAAATATTTAATGAAGGGATAAAAGTAACTAATATTTATTAAACACTTACCATGAGCCAAGCACTCTATCAAGCTCTCAAGGGATAACTACTGTTATTATCCCCATGTGAGCGCGGTGGATGAGAGGTACTTTGCCTAGGATCACATGCAAGTAGGGGGAATAGTTAGTATACAAACCCAGGTAGCCTGCACCTTAAGGGTGCTTACACTCTTATGGGGTAAGTGTTTCCTTTTGAGGTTGACTTTGCTCCAACAAGTATGCTGCCTACAGGTCCTCATATTTACACAGCACAACATCCACAGGAAGAGAGGGCATCCTTTTCAGTAGCTCTGTCTTAAGAGAGAGGAAACATCTTTCCCAGAATTCCTTGGCAGACTCCCCTCTCTGTATCTAATTGGTTAGAACTGGTCATATGTCAATTCCTAAACTGATCCCTATAGCCAAAGTAAA
>ML107516.1:21859-41262 GCA_003697995.1 Taxidea taxus jeffersonii | reverse complement strand
TAATAAATAAATAAATAAATAGTTTTTTAAAAAAGAAGTGAAAATCAAAACACAGTGAGACATCACCTCACAACCATCAGAATGGCCATATCAAAAAGACTATAGATGAGAATTGTTGGCAAGGATGTGGAGAAAAGGCAACACTCACACTGCTGGTGGGAATATAAATTAGTACAACCACTGTGGAAAACACTGTGGAATTAAATTTAAAATAGAACTACCACGGGATCCATCAATTCCACTTCTTTATCTGAAGGAAACAGAAACACTAACTCAAAAAGAGATATGCACCCCCATGCTCTTTGCAACACGATTTGCAATAGCCAAGATATGGACAACCTAAGTATCTACCAATGGATGAATGAATAAAGAACATGCGGGAGGGGTGTGTGTGTGTGTGTGTGTGTAATAGACAATTATTTATGCAAATGAATAAAGTGTGTGTGTATACATAAATAAATAAATGCTTATCTAACACAGAATATTATTCAGCCATAAAAAAAGAATGAAATCCTGCCATTTGCAATGACATGGGTGGACTTTGAGGGTGTTATGCTGAGTGAAAGAGGTCAAACAGAGAAAGACAGATACTTCATAATATCACTTGTATGGGGAACCCCAAGAGCTAAACTTATAGAAAAAGAGAATAGATTTATGGTTACCAGAGGCAGGGAGCAGAGGATAGAGGAATTGGGTAAAGGTGGTCAAAAGGTACAAACTTCCAGTTATAAGATAAATATGACCTGGGATATAAGGTACAATATGAAGGCTGTAGTTAACAGTGCTATGTGACATATTTGAAAGTGTTAAGAGAGCAAAGCCTGAAAGTTTTCCTCACAAGGAGAAAGAATTTACAATTATATGAGGTGCCATTAGCTAAACATGGTGGTAATCATTTTGCAGTATATATATATATATCAAGTCACTATGCTGAACACCTGAAAATTACAGAGTGCTGCCTGTCGATTGCATCTCAATAAAACTGAAAGGGAAAAAAGTGATTCTTGGGACAGAAAAGGTATCTTTTATAAAAGGGCTTTTTTCAGGGTGCCTGGGCAGCTCAATGAGTTAAGGTGTGCCTTTGGCTCAGGTCATGATTCCCAGGTCCAGGCTCAGTGGGGAGTCTGCTTCTCCCTCTACCCCCACCCCCACTCATGTGCACAAGCTCTCTCTCTAAATACATAAAATCTTCAAAAAAACTTTTTAAAAATAAAAAAGGCTCCCCCACCCCCACCACTAAGAACCGGGCATGGCAGAAAGAGGGAAGGAAATAAGGATCTTGGAGCCTTGCTACTCAAAGTGCGGTCATGAAACCAGTAGCATCTGCAACACCCAGGAGCATGTTGGAAATGCAGGAGCTCGGGCCCCATCCCAGACCAAGAGGATCAGAGCCTGTGAGCTAATAAGATGCCCAGGTGGTCTGTGTGCACCTTACAGTTTGATAAGCAATGGTTTAGAGCAATGGTTTTCCACCTTGGCAGCATCTTGAATTATCTGCAGAGCTTTAAAAAACTGGGGCTAGGTCCAACCCTCAGAACTTCTGACCTAGTTGTTCTGGGGTACAGTGGGCACACAAAGGTTTCTTGAAGTTCTCTAGTGATTGCAATGTGCAGCCAAGTCTGAGAACCACTGATTTAGTGAACTGATGGCAGGAGTTCCAGCTTGTTTGTCCTCCTCAGTAACGTGAGAGAATATATAAATTTTTCCATGTTAGACCTGAAAGCCTGAGATCCTGAGACAGGAGAACGCTTTGTGATCAGATGAAGGACAGCAACAAGAAGTCAGGGAGCTCTGAGCCCCGTCATGGTTTATGTCATGGAATGGATCTTTCCTTACAGCTGTACATGTTCAACGAATCTTTATCAAGAAGAATAATTTTGATGCTCCTCATTGTACACTGTGCATGACAATGATGTCAATTCCCCCGATCATCCCATAAACTCTACAAAGAAGGAATTATTGCCTCTCTCTCACAGATTTGGAAACTGAGCCTCCAAGATATTAGGGCATTTTCCAAGGTTGCACATATGATAAATAGTGTTGCCAGGATTTGGGGACAGATCCTTCTATTTCCAAAACTGATGTTCTTTCCCTTGATCTAATTGCTTTCATATGAACACAAACTGTATTTCAGATTCACCAAGTTTATCACTTCTGAAAATACACAAGATAAATCATTTTGAAAAGCAGAGTTATTCGATGCAATCACTCCTAATTCACCTACTTTATATGTTACAAAGTTTACATTGATTTCCCAAAAGAGTATAGTCCAAGCTCTGATTTTATCCCTCATTTGGGTGAGTTTTAAAACAAATAACTAGAGTTACGTCACCTCCTTTCTCCCTTCACTCCACTGCCCCCCACCCACCTCCTAGCTTCAGTTAAAATGAAGGAAGAGTTGCAGGCCAAAAGAAAATCACTTTATTATTGCCACGTGAGTAGATCTAGCTTTCTAATTACTTGAGCTAAAGGAAGTAAGGAAGGAATAATCAGAACATTATTGCTCTGGATGGGTTTAGCCATCCTTGATGTGATCATTTTCCTAACGAGAAATTATAGAGGCCCAGTAAGATGACACCGATACCCTGTTCTCAATCACGTAAGAATGATATTTAGTCTGTGAAGGAAACTCCCCATCAGGAACACCTGATGAGGCTTCTTTTTGAATATGTATGCCACGTTGTACCACTTCAGTGTCAGAGCACTCCTTAGTCTCAGGGTCAAAGAACGGAGTCTGCCTAAAATGAATTTAGTAACTGACAGAAATGACCTCAGATGGGAAGAGAAGCTTCCAAAATATATTGGGCAGCACGCAGATGCCTAAGCAGATAAAAGTGATGTCTTAAAGTGTCCATCAAGTAACTACTTGACATGCAAATATATTGTTCCCTGTGCTTAGAAATCAACAAGCACTATGCTAAGTGCTGTATGTCCATCATCCCGTTGAATTCTCACAGCAGCTCTGCAAGAACGATTCTACTGATCTCATTTTGCGAATGAAGATGCTTAGGCGTGCTGAGGTTAAGTGACTCGCAGAAAACCCTGCTGCTTGTAATTGGTGGATCTAAGACTTGAAACTGCAACCTAAGACCAGAGCCAATGTTTTTAGCCCAACACTGCCACCTATAGGCAAAATGAGATATCGCGTCCTACAAGGATAAGGTTCAAAATGGAAAGTCCTGGGTAGACCAGACAGACCCTGTAGCCAACAGATCTCCGATTTCTTTTAAGGAGATACCTTTTGTGACCATACAGTAATCATGCATTAACCACGATGTTTAAGTGCACTACCGACTTCCAGCTCCAGGTGATGGTCTATTGGCATATTCTCATACCTCTTGCAACAATGGTCAATGTACCTTAGTTGGGTCTGCATGAAGTACTGGAAATATCATGTAATATTGGGAGAAGTGTCACCTTCTACCCTAGAAATGGACAAGGAAGCAGATGCTGCTGGTAGGCATCTTTGTGACCATGGGATCACATCCTGCCTAATTATTATTAGCCAGAGTGAAGAGATAGTACCAAGATCTTGACTAAAACATGCCTGATTCTGGAACTTTCTTTGATTTTCAGTTACATGAGCTACTAAATCTGCATCATTAATTCTCATTGACTCAGGTGTTCTCCAACTGAAAGCTCTTAACTGATATGTAGATATCAATACTGTATACTTCAGTGCTTAAAATGATTTTAAATGAGGGACTTACTTTCTACACACTTAGGTTTTTTTTCCCCTTGTAATTTTTTTTATTTACTTATATATTTTTTTTATTTAAGTTTTTTTTATTTAAACATATAATGTAACCCCATCACCCTCTCCCAGCCCCTCTCCCCCCACCCCCCTCAGTTTGTTTTATGACATTAAGAGTCTCTTTTGGTTTGTCTCCCTCCCGATCCCATCTTGTTTCATTTAGTTTTAATCAGGGCTTCGTTGTAGACATCACTCTGAAGATAAAAGATCTAGAATTGTCTCCAGACCAAAGCAGTGATCAGAACATTGTTATCAGTTGGGGCACCTGGGTGGCTCAGTCGTTGGGCATCTCCCTTCAGCTCAGATCAGGATCTCAGGGTCCTGGGATCCAGCCCCGAATGGGGCTCCCAGCTCAGTGGGAAGCCTGCTTCTCCCTCTCCCACTCCCTCTGCTTGTGTTTCCTCTCTCACTGTGTCTCTCTCTGTCAAATAATAAATTTTTAAAAATCTTTAAAAAAAAAAAGAACATTGTTATCAGCTCATCCACATTTTGTAATTTGAAATTCATCATGATACGTTCATAAAAATAAAGGCATTCACACTGAGTCAATCATATTACTATTCACCAACTGTGTAACTGTGTGAAACATAATTTATGTCAAACTCGAGGAAAACAGCCTCGTTTTCTGAGAATTTGGAGAACATGTTAACCGGTCACGGGTGACTTTTAGTCGAAGAATAGGAAATGATGTTGAGAAATAAAACATGACCAAGCTGATTGTTTCTCATTTTATTCAAAACCATTTCTGCCATGAAGTTTTTCCTTATGAATTCAAAGAATTATATGTGTGGAGCATGACTCAGTCTCTCCACTGACTTCACTTATTGACAGTTGCAAAATTTGGCTCCCCTCCTTGGATCTAATACCGGACCATGGCCCTTACATGCAAAACAGACCCCTCCCCTAACTCCATCCTATTTGCCTCTCTGCATGTTTCCTGTCTGCGTCTCACTGGTTCATGTCCTTACCCACACATAGTTGGATCCGTTCTGCTCAAGTTAGGAGGAAACCTCAAAATTTCAACAGGCCATACGAGAAAATGACAAGAAGTACACCAGCCAAACACAACTGGATCGTCATCTCCCCATAAGCTGTTCTTTGATTAAATTGTTTAAAGGGAGATTATACATATGCATATGCATATGCATATGCATATACATATATGCATGCATATGCATATACATATACATATATGCATTTGTGCACACATACACATACATATTGAAATATTTGGGGAGAAGGCAGATTGCCAGACATTTAACAAAACTGCTGTTGACATATTATTTGTGAAGAAAACTGTACTGAAAGTTGAGGCAATCAAGAAAGAAAATATGGGGCGCCCGGGTGGTTCAGTGGGTTGAAGCCTCTGCCTTCGGCTCAGGTCATGATCCCAGGGTGCTGGGATGGAGCCCCATACAGGGTTCTCTCCTCAGCGGGGAGCCTGCTTCACAAGCCTCCCCACCCGCCTACCTCCCTGCCTACTTGAGATCTCTGTCTGTCAAGTAAACGAATAAAATCTAAAAAAAAAAAGAAAGAAAGAAAGAAAAGAAAATATAACGTAAATTAGGGAAGTTAACCTGGAAGTCTGGATTAAGGTAAATCAACCTTTGCCTTCAAAGTTCTACCCAATGTTTAACTTGAAATTACTAATAGGCCACGTGAAGAGGTTCTTGTGCCCCCTGCCCCCCCGGAGGCGGTAACTGAACAAGGGGTATGTGCTGCTTCGGGCGTGAGAGAGGCTGGGTGTCTCACTAACATGCCACTGGAAGAACTTCTGTTAGGATCTGGGCTCGTGTTAGGCCATTAGGGGGAAGGGCTAGGAAGCAGAGCTTTGCTCTGGGTTGCATGCTGTCAGGAAGGGGGTAAGTCTACGATTGGGTCCATGAATGAAGCTAACCCGGACACCAGGAAGCCCGGAGCAACGCTGAAACTGTCATCGGTAATGAATCAGCAGGCGCTCCAGTTCGCCAGGATGGAAGGATATTTATTTGATCATTTTCGAGGCTCAAACCACGCTTGAGCTTTTTGTCTGTGTTCAGCTGTGGTTGTGCAGAGCTCTCGTTTGTGTCCTGATCCACTGTTTCTCTTTCTCAAAACCATACAAGTTTTTCAGTCTCTAATCGCATAAAGCAAGTCTTCCCAAGAAACCACAAGCCAGGTCCCAAAATACAGACACAAGGATGTGTAATGTTTTGTCAACTTAACAAAACTCATTAGAGCAAGTGGGTAAAATGTCTCAGCCTCGCCATTCAGATTTGGATACATGCTTTTAGACAGCATCAACACGAAATTTAAAAATTAGCTGAACAAATTTTTTTTAAGATTTTATTTATTTGATAGAGACACAGTGAGAGAGGAAACACAAGCAGGGTGAGTGGGAGAGGAAGAAGCAGGCTTCCTTACAAATAAGGAGCCGGATGGGGGGCTCAATCCCAGGACCCCAAGGCAGATGCTTAATGATTGAGCAAATCCAAAAAGGATTGAACAAATTTTTTTTTAATATTTTATTTATCTATTCATCAGAGAAAGAGGCACAGCGAGAGAGGGAACACAAGCAGGGGGAGTGAGTGAGGGAGAAGCAGGCTTCCCGCTGAGCAAGCAGCCCGATGTGGGGCTTGATCCCAGGACGCCGGGATCATGACCTGAGCTGAAGGCAGCCGCTTAACGACTGAGCCACCCAGGCGTCCCTGAACAAATTTTTTTATGCTAAGAAAAACTGGGCAGAATTTTTAGTAGTCCACAAATACCCAAGAAACATGTTGTTTTTCTCTTTTTAAAGAATATTTACATAGAGGGGCACCTGAGTGGCTCAGTTGGTTCAGCGGCTGCCTTTCGGCTCAGGTCATGATCCCAGGGTTCTGGGATCAAGTCCCACATCAGGCTCCCTGCTACGTGGAGAGCCTGCTTCTCCCTCTCTTCTGCCTGCTGCTCTGCCTACTTGTGCTTTATAAACAAATAAAATATTTTTTAAAAAAGAATATTTACATAGAATAAAATCCCATGATCATTCTTACTAACTCAAAGCCCATGTATATGTTTCTATCTCCCAACCCCTATGGCCTAATCGCTTTTCAAAAGGATTAGGTGAGTTTGTTATAGCATATATCAAAATACATGTTTCCATATAGCCAGTGCTGTATTTGGAAATGTTTACAAAGCATGGGCTATACAGAAACTTTTTTTTTTTTACAGAAACATATCTTTAAAAAGAATTACATGCTTAAGATGTTATCATCAAATAATTTGTAGTAATTAAAATTTAATAGCATCCTAATTTCAAACAATAACAGAGACTCTAAATAAATTTGCATTTAAATCTTTGAGATTGTCTATTAAGCCATAACTTCAATGATCACCCCTGGAGCTGTAATGGCCCCTCAGAGCTGTCCTGCTTTGAGTCAAATGGGTCTTTCTACTTCCACATTATCGGTCACTGGAATCGGTCACTGGATACAGGCAGGGCCAGGGAGGTGTGATCTTGGGTGAAGTGACTCTACGGCAGAGGCAAATGCTGAAGGATCTGAGCTACCCTCGCAGTACTCTAGTCGCTGGGGCACTGAAGGAGAATCTGGGGACATAGCTCGTGTCTCCTGCAGTCTACCAAGACCAACTTCACATACACACAGGAAGCAGCTCTTCCAGGATTTCTCTTCCTGGGAGAAAAGAACTATACTCCCTGCACCGCAGATGATCTTAGAATTGCAACTGATATTGTCTCCCTTCTCCATTATCCCTTGTAGATTCCCCTTCTCTTCAGCTAGCAGCTCTGCTTGACCTTGAAGCTTCCCGGTGACACGATCCAGAAACTCATCCTTGAAAAGTCTAAAGCCCTGATCCCTGCAACCTTCTCAAGCCAGGATTGCTACTTGTCTATTTACCACCAAAATGGGGCAAAAGAGTGCCAAGAGTCACCTAAGGGTGTGACCTGAGCTTGATGCACTGGTATGGATCCAGTGGTATGGTATGGGGTTGCACATCATTTCATGGCCAATCAGAGGACCCACGTCCCTCAGACAAGAAGAATGAGGCAGCCCAGGACTGGTGAGCTCCACTAGCTTAACGCAGGGCCTGGCACTGAGAAAGCCGCCATCATCTTCATCAAATGTGCAAGGGAGGAAAAGGAATTTACGACGCGGTTGAACTGATTCAGTGTGTATGTGTGTGGTTCATTCGAGCCTACAACATGGCAGTGGCTCAGTAAATATGAGTTGTATGGACTACAGTTATGCACGTGCGTTTTGGGAAATAAGGAATTTAAATCACCAACGTTCTCCTTGCTCTCTCCAAGCGTAGGGCAGTGCCTCTCCAACCATGGAGGAAAGCCGGCCTCCCGTCAGAGAATGCAGATTTTTCTCTGTCATATTCTGTGACATATTCTATTTCTATATTTCTCTTATGTCACTCCTTAGGGTTTCTTACGCGGCTGTATTTGCCACTCCGGCCCACCTGCCGGCTGGGGACAGGTCCCATTACTGCGCTTCCTTTATTCACTGGAAATCGACAGAATGTGCTGAAAACGGTCTGCCGCACGGACAGCACGGCTGGGGAGCTCAGATGGCAGCCCGGGCAGGTCTCTGAATCCGTGAGTCCCGCCGGGGAATAAAGCAGCGGCCGAACCTCAGCCCCTTCCCCTTCGCCCAGGAGCGTTGGGGGCGATCCGCGGGAGGTGCGCCGCCGCCGCAGGGCATTTCCGCTTCTGCCACTAGAGGGCGCCGCAGCCCCGCCCGAGGCCGGTGGCGGCCGACCGCCCCGCACTGCGGCTGCGCTGAGACGGCGCCTGGATTTTTTATTTTATTTTATTTTATTTTTTTTGCCGTATAGTACTGGATTATACTGAATTGCATTGCGTGAAGTTGTGTCACACGGTATGGATTGGAACGGTATTTAATTGGCTTGCCTTAAAGAAAATTCTTTGCTATTACATTTTTTAATGGATGCCTATGATTGATGCCCCTAACTGTCAGTTTCTTTAGTATCAGCGGCTGAAATTGAGACCCAACAAAGCGTAATTCATCTCAGAAACGCCTAATCAGGGGCGCCTGGGCGGCTCAGTGGGTTAAAGCCTCTGCCTTCGGCTCAGGGCATGATCCCGGGGTCCTGGGATCGAGCCCCGCATCGGGCTCTCCGCTCAGCGGGGCGCCTGCCTCCTCCTCCCTCTCTGCCTCTCTGCCTGCTTGTGATCTGTCCGCCCAATAAATAAAAAATCTTAAAAAAAATGGCTAATCAGACTCACCTGGGAAGAGACGGCGTGGCACGGTCGAAAGCGCTCGGTGGTTCATGCACGCAGGCTCCCGTCCGCAGCGGGGCCTGGATCGCGGCTCGCGCAGAGGCTTCAAGCGCATGTTTCAATGAACCTGGTTCTAGTCGGTGTATGCCGTTCTCTCGGTGCACCTGGGGAAATATTAATTAATTAATTAAATATTCCTGAAAGTGGGTCCCCTGATTACCCATAATAGAATCACCTCGGTGTTTATTTAAATGTTACTTCTTTTTTTTTTTTTTTAATATGTATTTATTTGCTTGTTAGAAAGCGAGAGGGCACAAGCCCGGGGTGCAGCAGGCAGAGGGAGAAGCAGGCTCCCCGCCCAGCAAGGAGCAGGACGTGGAACTCCATCCCAGGAGCCTGGGCTCATTACCTGAGCCACCCAGGCGCCCCTAAATGTTATCTCTTAAACACTTTTGACCCAAGACACCACCAGCACGCCTGGGAGGTCATGGTGGTGCCAGTGGAGAACCTGCATTTTTAATAAGTATCCTATGTGTATATGAACTTTCAGAACCACTGGTTTAATCTACTCCTAGACTTGGTTTTCTCCCTTTCTTCATCTGAGGAACTAATAAACTCACTAAATCAGCTCTTCAGTACTGGTGCATCCATGGAGTCATCACCACCTGCAAGGAATAGGAAGTGTCAGTCCTCATAGCTGCAGAAGCAAAGATCAGCTGGGAAGAGTGAGACTGAGCTTATTTCCATCCATCCCTTCTAGTCCCTCAGCCACCAGCGGCCGCCCTGGATGTGAAGTCAGGGGAGCCCTCACCTGGGCTCAGGGTCCCGCAGCAAGGACAGAGGAGGGGTTTGCACC
Source organism: Taxidea taxus jeffersonii (assembly GCA_003697995.1). Taxonomy (NCBI): domain Eukaryota; kingdom Metazoa; phylum Chordata; class Mammalia; order Carnivora; family Mustelidae; genus Taxidea; species Taxidea taxus. The sequence goes on along the minus strand of ML107516.1, from coordinate 31,425 downwards.
CAGCCAGGGAATAGAGAAGCAGCAAACAGCCCTTGAAGCTCTATTTCAAAGTCTGATCCCTGAGCCAGCCACACAGCATCATCCAGGAACTTGTTAGAAATGCAAGTTCTCAGATTTCACCAAGGACTTGCCAGATGGGAAGCTCTGGGTCTGGGACACGGTGGTCCTTGGGAGATTCTGAGGCTCACTGAAGTCTGCGAACCAGTGCCCCAGGAGCAGCAGAAACTGGACAACTTGAGTCACTGTCCTAATGCTCTACGGTCCCTGCCTTTTGGGGGTGCAGTGGCTGCAAGTTTGGGTCTCTCCTTCATGACTCAAATGGGCTCTTTAGAAAAAGAAAAAAAAAGGTTTTCCCTCCTGGAAAATATCGAAGACCTTAAATCATTATTAAAAACACCTGTATACACATCAGTGCGTGTTTACTGTGATACCACCTTGAAGCAGCAAAAAAGAAAGATATTATCATCATTTCGCCCATGGCTTCTTTGCAACTAAACAATGTAAAAAGCACTCAGCTTTGTCAAGATTCAGGGGAAATAGTCTTCTGAAAATTCTCTCCCAGAGAATATTGTCTATTAGGCTAAAAGCCCCCCCCCCCCAATATGGTATTGGCCTGAGATGTTCAAATTCACCAACAGGGACAATTCAGCATAAGCTCACAACAGGCCTTGCTACCTCATCTGGGGAAACGTATTTCAGGTGGAGGCAACAGCAATTGCAAACACACTGAGTGACCACCAGAGGCCAGTGTCATTAGGAAAAAAACTAGGCAGTGTAGAAAGAGGACAGGAAAGCGGCCAGGTGTGTGGTGGAGAGCCGGATGGCACAGAGCCTTGGGCGCCATTGTCAGGACTTTGCTTCTGAGTGAAATAAGGAGCCACATGAGCTTTTTCAAGCAGCATGGATGGAAAGATCTAAAAAACATGCTCTGAAAGGGCCACTTTGGCTCTGGTGCTCAGAATAGGCTGTGTGGGAATAGCAGAATGGAAGCAAGAGACCACTTACTAGGTTTTCCAAAACTCATGAGTGAAACCATGATGCCTCCGACGGTAGGAGAGGTGCTAATAACTGAAGCCTTCTAGATATATTCTGAAGGTAGGACAAATAGGATTGCCCTTGGATTGGGCCAGGGAGAGGAGTCGGGGCTGTCTCTGTTTTATGGTCTGAATAACTGGAAGGATCACCGTTTAATGGGATGGGAGATTGTAATTAGGGTGGGTGCTGAGCAAGAGTTTGCTTTCCTTCAGACGTTAGGTTTGAGATGCCAATTGGCGATCCAAGAGGAGAGGTTGAGTTGGCAGTTGGATTTAAGCGTCTGGAGTGGAGGGACAGGTTTAGGCTGGAGATATAGCTGTAGAAGTCAGCCACTTATGTAGACAATAGTTTTCCTGAGGATGAAAAGAACAGTTTTATAAAACCAGTTGATAACTTACACAAGGCTGTTCAGGGCCACTTTGTTCATAATTGTTAAAGACTGGAAAAAGCGCAGGTGTCTAGCAATAGGAGACGAGGTAGACAAGCTGTGGTATATACACTGGAATATCACTCAGTCATAAAAAGGAATATACTTCTGAAAATGGCAACCATCTCAATGAAGCTCACAGAAATGATAATAGGTAAAAGAAGCTGGACACAAAAAAATGCACACTGTATGATTCCATCTACATGGAATAGGCAAAACTAATGTGTATGGAGAAAAATCCTAAGAGTAGTTGCCTCTGAAGGGTAGCCCCTGCAGAAATGAACTGAGAAGGCACATGAGGGAATTTTCTGGTGTGATGCTAGCTTCTGTTTCTTGATAAAGCCTGGGGTTGCATTGGTATTTGCATTCATCCAAACTTATCCGATGGAACATGGAAGGTTTATGCATTTCACTGTATGTAAATTATATGTCAAATAGAAAATAAAAGAAGCAATGTTTTCTCACATATAAATAATGAATTCTAGCTAATAACCTTAATGATATGCATACAAAGGTGCTCAGGGGTAAAACAAACCGGTTTCTATAATTTACTTTGAAATATTTCCAAAAAAGATGATAATGAAGAATGGATGGATGGATGGATGGATGGATACATCGATAAGCAGTTTTATAAAACAAGCATTTTAAAGGGTTAATGGCAGAATTCGTGTGGTGAATATATGGGTATTCATTGCAAATTCTTTCTACTCCACATTGAAAATTTATTATGAAAATTTTGAAAATCATGAAACTGCTGAAAAAAATCAGTCTACTACAGGTTCAAAGAGTTAGTTACTTTTATACCCTTAAACTTCCACTTAACTTATTAGAATTCAAGTCCTGCGGGAGCACAGCACGTGTTTTCCTACAGACTGCCGTGTGATGGGCACCTGTCACAGTGCGCGGGGACCCACAAAATACACGAAATTGATTGTGACTAACTCACAATCAGTCAGAAGGACTCAGCAGCATGGTCAGAAGGAGCCTCAGTGTATCTACTGAACCAGGAGACAGAGTCTCAGATACCTCGATGCGGGTTTGTACTGGGGCAGAAGACTTTGCCATTAAACTGGAGGAAGCTCAGGAGAGAGAAAAGGACTTCACTCCTTGGGACATTTTAAATACTTCTCCCCACTCTGAAGTGTTTGGGCTCTGAGGACAAGTAGGATGTAATTCTCATCTTTGCTCCTCTATCGGGAAGGTTTTTTCCTTTGGCTTCATTTAATAGTTTTCAATATCTTGGATTTTCTGCAGTTTAAATATGAATTTTGGCATTTATCCTGCTTGGTGTGTTCTGGAGTTCCTGGCTCTATGGTTTGGTGTCTAACATGAATTTGGGGGACATTTTCAATCATTCTTGCTTCAAATATTTCTCCCGATCCTCTCTCTTTCCCCTTCTTCTGGTATTCCCATTAAAAGTACTTTCCCACAGTTCTTAGATATCTTATTGTGTATTTCTCAGTCTTTTTTTCCTCTTTTCATTTTTTTAAAGATTTTATTTATTTGACAGAGAGAGAGAGAGCGTGCACAAGCAGGGGGCCGTGGCAGGCAGAGGAAGAGGGAGAAGCAGGCCCCTCACAGAGCAGGGAGCCTAATGCGAGGCTCGATCCCGGGACCCCAGGATCACAATCCAAGCTGAAGGCAGACGCTTAACCGACTGAGCCACCCAGGAGCCCCTCTCTTTGCTTTTAAGTTTTGGGTGTTTCTGCTGACATATACAAGCTCAGAGGTTCTTTCCGGGGTCATGTACAGTTTATCTATGAGCCCATCAAAGGCTTTGTTCATTTTTCTTACAGTGTGTTTGATCTCTAACATTTCTTTTTTATTCTTTCTCAGAATTCCCACCTCACTGCTCACATGGCCCGCCTGTGCCTGCAGGTTGTCTGCTTGGCATACTGGGTACGTGAGTTGTACCTCCGGGGACTCTACCAGGTCCTCACAGTAAACATCAGGGAATGTACTCATCACAGGTCTGATAAAAATTCCTGGTCTGATCATTCCAATATTCCTGCCATATCCAACTCTGGTTCTGATGCTTGTGCCGTCTCTTCAAATTCTTTGTTTTGCCTTTAGGCATGTCTTATAGTTCTTTCTCGATAACTGGGCACTGTGTGCTGACTCAAAGAAGTGAGGTAAATAGGCCTTTGGTAAATGTGGTGGTGAGGCAGAAGGAGAGGGAAAGCTTTCTCTCTCAGTCTTTCAGTGAGCTTGTGTCACTGGAGTGTGAAATTCGCACAAGCTTCTCAGGTTTTCCTCCCACTCAGGAGGGACAGGATGACTAGAGGGGTTGGCAGTTGAGTATTTTCCTTCCCCATTGTGGAAAGCTACAGGAGGCTGGAGTTGGGTATTTCTCTTCCTTCAGGTCAATTAGTTAGACTCTAGTTAACTAGTTTCCCCTGATGGCAGGCCTGGTTAAGAACAGAGTGCTCCGGTGTATTCCAAGATGGAACAGCTCCCCACCTCCCACCCCTACTCCCCACCCCTCACGAGAAGTGGGAGGGGATTCTTCCTTCGTATTTAACCTGGTAGAGTTCCTGGAGGGAAAACTCAACAAAGTGCCTCCCCCCCATCACCTCCTGCCAGGGACTTGGTCCCCTGGAGTTTTTAATTCTCCGGCTTGTCCACTTGAGCCTCCAGCAGTTCAGCAGCTTCATTCCGGTTTTTCCAACCCCGCACTGGTTCCCCCAGAGGCTTTTGCTCTTCGGTTTTGCTTATGGTAAGTTGTGATTCTCTGTAGTGAGGTGTAGGTTTCTCCAGTTTTCGAGGAAGCCCTTGGCCCAGCAACCTCCCCTCCCTTGTAGATTTAGGAATTTTTGGTTCGTTCAGATTTTCACTTGTGGTCTAGCAGAGTGGTGACTTCCAAGCTCCTTACCTCCCAGACCAGAAACCAGAAGTCTCCATTTTGTTCAGATTCGCAACTGAGGCCATGAAGAGGCTGCTTGGAGCTGCTGAGGGGCCTGTCTTCACTGAAGGCTGAGGCCTGGACTTAAACAGAGCAATCTGGGCCGGTGGCAGGGTGACTGGGGGGAGCAGGAATCCTCTCCTCGTAGATGCACACACCACCTTGGCCCCTGCAGAGGTGACAGTTTTGGAACCCTCCAGACCAAATACTCAGTCTCAGACATCAGCCCTGGTTCCAGCAGAAAACCAGCAGCAGGGAAATTGCTGTGGCTTTGAGTGGTTGCCAGGTGGGTATCAAGGACAAGAACATAGGACAATGGGGCTAAAATCCCTGAGGGAGATTGAGAAGCCCTTACTTGGAAAGGATTTTGCTGGGGCTGATTTTTCTGGTGCCATTTAGTTAGACAAATGGCAGTGAAATACACGGTTTACCATTTACCCCATGTTAAGCCACTTGTGAATGTCCATGTCTCCTTTTACAGTGTTTCTGGGTTAAGTCAAATGATTGGAACAAAGACAGGAATATAGCAGCTCTTTAGTGGCAGCAAAGAAAATGTGTCCAAATTTGCCATGTAGCTAGCCATAAATAGGTTAGATACAGTTGACCCTTGAACAATGCGGGAGTTAAAGGCACCTACCCTCGCTCATTTTTGACTCCCCCAAAACTTAACTAATAGCCTACTGTTGACCAGAAGCCTTACCAATAATGTATAAACAGTTGGCTAACACATTGCATGAGCTATATGTATTATATACTGTATTCTTACAATAAAGTAAGCTAGAGAAAAGAAAACGTTATCCAGAAAATCTTAAGGAAGAGAAAATACATTTCTTTTTTTTTAATCTATGCTTTATTTTTTTGTTATGTTTATTTAGTCAACATACTGTACCTCATTAGCTTTTGATGGAGTGCTCGGTGATCCATTAGTTGTGTATAACAGCCAGTGCTCATCAAGCCACGTGCCCTCCTTAATACCCATCACCCAGTTACCCCATCCCCCCCACCCTCCCCCTCCTTTCTGTAAGCTTCAATTTGGTTCCTGGAGTCCAGAGTTGGGAAATTACATTTCTAGTACTATGCTCTATTTATTGGAAACAACCCACTTGTAAGTAGACCCATGCAGTTCAAACTCATGCTGTTTAAGGGTCAACAGTTGTCACATGTGGAAAAAGGAGAAACTGGTCATGTGTCTGGGAACCATAGTTTCAACATCAGGAGCTTCACATTGTGGGTTCTTGTGGCCTCAAGTTCCCCAACTTTATAAAATAATGGCAACAAAACCTTGCTCAAAGTAAAAGATAGACAGGAACAAGGGAACCCTCTGGCCAGAAAACCGCAATGGAAATGTGAGCCTCTAAGTTTCAGGTTCCAGGAAACTATACCAATTGGAGCCCAAAGCTAAAAAGAGCTGACCCACTGCTTCTGGTGACAGCTGATGTGGAGTTCTGTAAGGAGGTGCTGATGGGTTAGTCTCTTCCTACACACTTGAAGCCCAGAAACCCATCTCGAGTTCCCACCTAGCTGGGCTCCACCTTCTGTAAGCAAAGCTTGTCACAGGACTTGGTCTGGATGCAAGATGCTCAACGGCCCACAAATGCTATGAGTTTCTTTGATCCAACCCCCTGCCCTCTATGTTCTTTCACTGTTTCCCGGGCCTTAGTTTGCTGGGACAGATGCCAGGGGATGTGCAGCTGGTAAGATTGGTGGGCTTGGTGTTCACACATGAAATTAGGAAGAGGAAGAAGAGCTACTCAGATAGTAGCTCCTTTCTACCTCATGCACTGGCTATCGTGAAGCAACACTAGTCCCCAGAAAGATGCTGCAGAGATTAAAACATGCCTCCTTCAGCCCACTGCTTTCGATAGCTACAGTGTTTGAGCACTCATTAAACCCAAAGCTCTTTTAATTGTATATGGGACCCTAAGAAGATTATACACATCCGGACATCAAGAGTGTAAGAACCTTGCATGTGTGTATGTGTGTTTGTATATATATATGTGTATATGAGTACACATGTCTATATGTTGGAAGAGGGAGGGGCAAAAACTGACAAAAACTGACTCAGGCAATAAGTTAATAGTGAATATTACTTACAATAGGCAAGACATGGAAACAAGTTCATGAATGATTGCATGAACAAGTTGTGGTATATCTACAAACAAGGAAATTCTGCTGTTTGTGATAATGTGAATGGAACCTGAGGGCATTAGGCAAGGTCAAATAAGTCAGGGAGAGCAAGGCAAATACTGTATGATCTCACGTGCATGTGAAATTGAAAAACAAACAAACAAACAAACCAAATTCACAGCAAAAGGGGTCAGATTCATAGTTGCCAAAGGTGAGAGATAGGGGGAGGAACAGGAGGAAGGTGGTCAAAAGGTACAAACCTCCAGCTATAAGATAAACAACACGACAACCATAGCTCACATTGCTGCAGGATAAATAAATGAACACACATATATATATGTATGTATATATGTGTGTGTATATATGTGTGTATATATATATGTAAATCCTAAGAGTCCTAATCTCAAGGAAAAATATATTCTATTTTTTAAGAAAAATATATTCTTGTTTTGCTTTCTCTCTTACTGATTTCTGTAAGAGATGATGGATATTAACTAATATATATGGCAGTCATCTCACAATATGTGTGAGCGATACATGTCACATATATAAGCATTAGGCAGTACACCTTACACATATACAAAGACCTATGTCAACTGTATCCTAGTAAAACTGGAGGGAAATGTGTAGCTAACATTTACACATGCTTACTCTGGGCCACGAGCTCTTCTAAAGGCTTTACCCATTCTCCCTGTTTACTCATTCTATCCTCACAACAACCTCGGGAGATGCGTATTTTCATCATTAGTTCTTTTCTAGGGATGGGGAGGCTGTCACAGAGGCATCAGGAGTGGAGAGAGGTTTGGATCCAGGCTGTTAGTGCTACAGTCCTGGGACTGCAGGGGCTTACTTGCTGGGGCCCATTTAAAAGGCACCGTACCTCTAGAAATTGTAGGGTGGTATCTTTCCAGTTTTCTATGTATAGTATCATGTGGTCTGCAAATAGTGAAAATTTGACTTCTTCCTTGTTGACTTAGATGACTTTATTTCATTTTGTAGTCTGGTTGCTGAGGCTAAGACTTCCAGTACCATGTTGAATAAAAGTAGCAAAAGTGGAAATCCCTGTCTCATTCCTGACTTAGGGAAAAAGTTCTCAGGTTTTCCCCACTGAGAATGATATTCACTGTGGGTTTTTCATATACAGCCTTTATTATGTTGAGGTATGGTCCCTCTAAATCCTGTCTGTTGAGAGTTTTTGTCATGACTGGATGTTGTATTTTGTCAAATGCTTTTTCTGCATCTACTAAAATGATCATATGGGTCTTATCCTTTCTTTTATTAATGTGATATATCATGTTGATTGATTCACAGATATTGAGCCATCCTTGAAACCCAGGAATAAATCTTACTTGATTGTGGTGACTGATTTTTTTTTTAATGTATTATTGGATTTCGTCTGCTAGTATTTTATGGAGAATTTTTGCACTCACGTTCATCAGAGATATTGGCCTACAGTTCTCTTTTTTAGTGGTGTCTTCATCTGGCCTTGGTACCAGGGTAATGTTGGCCTCATAGAATGAAATTTCAAGTTTGCCTTTCTTTTTGGAATAGTTTGAGGAGAATAAGTATTAAGTCTTTAAATGTTTGGTAAAATTTGCCTGTGAAGCTATTTGGCCTTGGAATTTGTTTGTTAGGAGTTTTTTGGTTTTGTTTTTAAGATTTTATTTATTTATTTATTTATTTGAGAGAAAGGGAGAGGTAGAGACTGCTAGCCACACTGGGGGTGGAGCACAGGGAGAGGCAGAGAATCTCAAGTCAACTGTGCTGAGCATGGAGCCCCACTCAGCGCCCCATCTCACCACCCTGAGATCATGACCTGAGCCAAAACCAGCCAACACTTAGATGCTCAATCAACTGAGCCACCCAGGTGCCTCTGTTGGGAGTTTTTTGATTACCAGTTTAATTTCTTTGCTTGTTATCAGTCTGTTCAAGTTTTCTATTTCTTCCTGTTTCAGTTTTAGTAGTTTCTATGTTTCTAGGAAGTTACCTATTTCTACTCTCTGATCCAGCAATCACACTACTGGGTATTTATCCAAAGAATACAAAAATACTAATTCGAAGGGATACATGCACCCCAATGTTTATAGCTGCTTTATCTACAATACCCAAATTATGGAAACAACCCAAGTGTCCAATGGCTGATGAATGGACAAGGAAAAGGCGGTATATATACACAGTGGAATATTAGCCATAATAAGGAATAAAATCTTACCATTTTCAGTGACATGGATGGAGCTAGAGAGTAGTATGCTAAGGGGGATAAGTCAGCCAGAGAAAGGCAAATACCATATGATTTCATTCATATGTGGAATTTAAGAAACAAAACAGATGATCATAGGGGAAAAAAGAGAAAGAGATGAAAGCCAAGAAACAGACTCTTAACTCTAGAGAAAAAACTGATGTCACCAGAGGAGGTGGGTGTGAGATGGGTAAAATAGGTGATGGGGATTAAGGAGCACACTTGAGATGAGCACTGGGTGATGTACGGAAGTGTTGCATCACTATATTGCACACCTGAAATGAATATTATACTGTATGTTAACTAACTGGAATTTGAATAAAAACTTAAAAAGCAGCAAAAAAATTAAAAATGGCACTATATTCTTGAGACTACCTAATTCTGCAATTTGATTTAATTCCCCTGATATGGCTGGAAGAGCTTTTTCTGCAGTAGCTTCCTTGTTCAGATCTTTGCTTGCAGGAACATGTTGGAAAGTTGGAACATTTGCCTATAGGGTAGGAAAATGACAGATTAGGGGAATGGAATGTCACATTTCAAGACATGTCTAGGGAAAAAAAAGATATTTAGAATATAGAGTTTCTTTGACTCCTTTCTCCTTCCTTTCAACAATGGCTTTCTGACATTCCTTCTCTCATTGACAGGCATCTACATAGTCTAAGACCAAAAGAAAACACCTCAAGTCCTTCCTAAACTCTAAGTCTTCTGGGCACTGCAAGGGCTAGGAAGTATTTGTTGGCCAGTGGTCAGTTGTCCAGTGTGAACACAACTAAAGTGTTAGAGAAGGTTTGATCTCACATTATGTAATGAAGAACTGTCTTCATCTCTGCAGCAAC
>ML107516.1:0-16859 GCA_003697995.1 Taxidea taxus jeffersonii | reverse complement strand
TGTCCTTGTTGAAGATTGTAGCTCCTCGAGGGCAGAGACCGTCTGATGCACCTTTACGTGGCTATGCCCACCTCTGCCTGGCACACACCAATTTTTCAATGACTGAGTAGGTTGAATTCTCTCCGCTGGCCATTGCAGTGTTGAAAAACAGTCTATATTTAAGATCAGAAACTTTCTCTTAGAGAGGAAACATGCTTAGAAATAGAAATTATTTTTTTAAGATTTTATTTATTTATTTGACAGAGCGAGATCACAAGTAGGCAGAGAAGCAGGCAGAGAGAGAGAGAGAGGAAGGGAAGCAGGCTCCCTGTGGAGCAGAGAGCCCGATGCGGGGCTTGATCCCAACACCCTGGGATCATGACCTGAGCCGAAGGCAGAGGCTTTAACCCACTGAGCCACCCAGGTGCCCCTAGAAATTATTTTTATCACTTCTCAGTATTATTTTTCATTGTTCAAGTTGTAAAAGCCGTTGTGTGGCTTTGATCCCCATCATTAGGACAAATTGTAGCCTGATTCAAAAGTTACCCTTCAGGGGCGCCTGGATGGCTCAGTGGACCTCTGCCTTCGGCTCAGGTCATGATCTCAGGGTCCTGGGATGGAGCCCCGAATAGGGCTGCCTGCTCAGTGCGGAGCCCGCTTCCCCCTCTCTCTCTGCCCTCTCTGCCTACTTGTGATCTCTGTCAAACAAATAAATAAAATCTTTAAAAAATAAAAAAAAACAAAAGTTACCCTTCAGTCCTACAATGTAACAAAAGAAGGTGAACTTCTCTCAAAACTCATCAAAGACCAGACTTTTTAAATGACCTATACACCAATAACAGCATTGCTTTAATGAAAGTTTTGGAGAAATTTTAAGAGGGAATTTCTCTACCCTTATCTTATTTTTCTCAGCAAAGCAAAATTTTATTTTTTAAAATCAAAGTTCTAAAGTCTTTGTTTTCATAGGAAATATATATTACATGTTCCTGAATCTAAACAGGAAATGATTGTTTACTCCTCAAATTCAAGATCAACATCAGGATTTTTCTCAGAGAATTAATGTTACAATTATTATAATTTACTAAGATCTTGAAAATAAAAATTCACAATTATAAAGTATATTTATTTTAACCTTCACATGTTGGAAAAGTAACATCTTGTTGCATTATGAACAGCTGCCTTCCTTAATAAGGTGACCCAGTTGGGTTCCTATTGGGAGTCCCCTCAATGTTTAGAGTTACTCTACTTCCTTTTTTCCTTCACTTAGCACCTAGCATAGGCCCCAACTACAGCTTCAGATACAAAGTAAGGTGTATGACCATGCAACAAACTGATAGCATTTTGGGTCACACAGTGTTAGAATCAGGCAATTTCTTGTTCTCTGTGTATTTTCTTCAAGTTACAATCATCTCTAAATGTTTTTCAGGAGTGATTTAGTGATCTGTGCAAATGACTTAACCTGATGATAACCCACATCTTTTTGTCTCCTTCTTTTTTTTTTTAAAGATTTTATTTATTTATTTGAGAGAGAGAGAGAGAGAGGGAGAGCACAAGCAGGGGGAGGGGCAGAAGGAGAGAGAACAAAAACCCCTCTCAGCAGGGAGTCTGATGTGGGGCTTGATCCCATGTGGGCCTCGATCCCTGGACTCCCGGGTCATGACCTGATCCAAAGGCAGATACCTAACTAACTGAGCCACACAGGCATCCCTTTTTGTCTCCTTCTTTTCTGTTCTATTGCTACGGGTCACAGCATCCCTGCAGCAGAACTGTGGTAGAAACGCATTGTAATCCAAGTATTTCTCTCGATTTCCAATGAATGAGATATTGGTGTGCATGCATGTTTGTGTGTGACTACGAAAACACACAAGAAGCATTCTTCAGCTTGTGCTCTGAAACATACCACCTCAAAACTTAGTGGCTTAACACAACCACCATTGATATAGCTCATAGTTCTGTGTGTTGGCAATGTGGGCTGGGCTCCCAGATGGAGTTCCTGCTGTTCACAGCTGGACTCCCTAGTGAGACTGTAGTCAACTGCGGATGAGTTTAGTGGTTCTGCCTTTAGGCGGTCAGCTAGGGTAATGGAGCAACCGGGCCAAGGCTCTCTCATCATCCCACAGGCTAGCCCAGCCTTGTTCATATGGTGGCTCCGGGCTTGAAGAGCGACAAAGGTGAAGCCTCGGATCCCACCCTCGGGACTTGGCTTTCAAGCCTCTGTTTTTGTCACATGGAACTGACCCATTGACCAGAGCAAGGCACATGTCCAAACCCAGAACCAGCGTACAGGAAGTCCTTCCAAACAATATGAGGAGGCATGAACAAAACAGCCCTTCCTGCAGTCAGTCTAGAACTCTCTAGAAAACCCTAAGAAAAGTCATTAACCAAGAAAAATATCTCCTTTTAGGAGCCTTCTCCCCTAAATCCGAAGTCAGTTGCTAACATGGATGAGGCCTGCTGGCCTAGGAAGAGTTGCCCATGACAATGGTTGACAGTGAAATTCCTAAATATATGCCAAACCATTATCATTCTACAGTGAGAAGCTATTTGTACTATTATAAGGCTAGAATAATGAAGAAAATTCTGGGAAAAAAGCCTGCTGATCATGTAGTACTGCCAGACATCAAGCTGTACTAGAAACCTATTAATAATGGGAAACTGAGGGACTCCTGGGTGGCTCAGTGGGTTAAGCGGCTGCCTTCGGCTCAGGTCATGATCCCAGCGTCCTGGGTTCGAGTCCCACGTCAGGCTCCTTGCTCAGCGGGGAGCCTGCTTCTCCCTCTGCCTCTGCCTGCCTCTCTGTCTGCCTGTGCTCGCTCTCTCTAACAAATAAATAAATAAAAATCTTTTAAAAAATGAAATAAAATAAAATAAAATTAAAAAATAATGGGAAACTGATGTCTGTTCAGCTACATAAGTCACAGTGGAACACAATATAAATTCTAGAATCATGTTAAAAAATATATATGCCTTTAGTACTTGATAAAAGCGTCCCTTCAAGTCAGGACAAAAGTAGATTTATATTTATTTACTCACCACATATTTATGAAGCCACCATCATTTGTTTCTGAACCAGTGTGTCTTCAACCTCTGACGTGGGTCTAGCATTGTTCTAAGGACAGAAGACAGAGCAGTGAACCTAGAAGTCAAGCTCCCTGTTTCCTTAGAGCTAAAGGTTTAATGAGAAGAGATGTAAAATAACGCCGCCCAAAACAAGAAATACACATTCAATAATACATGAAACAGTAAAGTGCATTCAGATAGCGATAATTGCCATTAGGACAATAGAATAGGGGATTGTGTTAGAGGAAGATTGGTGGCCTCATTTGGGTGGGGTGGCCATGGAAGGTCTCTCTGAAGTGATTACATTTAAGAAAAATGAAAAGAATCCAGCTGTGATGAGAGCAGAGCTTTCTTGGCAGGACAATAATAAGAACAAAGGAAATGAGGCAGGAAGCAGCTTGGTCTGTTCCAGGAACAAAAAATTAAACCAGAGGGACACCTGGGTGGTTCAGTCAGTTGAGCAACTGACTCTTGATTTCGGCTCAGGTCATGATCCTGGGGTCCTAGGATCGAGCCCTGCATTGGGCTCTGTGCTCTGTGTGGAGTCTGCTAGAGATTCTTTCTCTCCGTTTGTCCTTCCCCCCCTTCTCTCTCTCTTAAAGAAAAAAATCAAGCCAGAGCAACAAGTATAGAGTCAGTACCATGGAAGCAGAGAATCAATCAAGTCCAAGAGATAGGGAAGAAGTGGGCTATGGAGGCCTCTGCAGCCATGGGAAGGTCAGGTTTAGATTTTATCCAGATTTGGGGGCAACTGGCAGAAAGGTTTTCAGCAAAGGAAATCAGAGGTGGTTCAGCTAAGGAAATCAGAGGTGGTATTGTGACTTGATTTTTGTCTGGAGAAGATTATGCAGGTTGCAGGTGGAGAATGGACATAGTGAGACAAGATAATCAATAATATACATATTAGGATATGATTTTTTTTAACCTTTCAAACTGGTAAATTAAAAAAGAAGAAGAATCCAGGAGTTACCCGAGGAGTTTAAAACTGACACCTTTTTGAGAGAAATTCTTTAAAAATGCACATTGCAATTTCATTTTTTGAACTCTATCTAAAAGGCATTCTCGTAGTTCTATGCAGCTATACATAAACATTTTCTGAAGCCTTATTTACAGCAATACAAATTTCTCACAATAGGAAACTGATTAAACAATACTTTATATGGTATGATACAGTACAACTAGTTAAAATCATTGCAGGGAAAAAACTGACTGATATATGGTCAAGTGTTCATAATATGTTTTATGTGAAGAAAGCAAGTTATCAAACATCAAGGCAAAAGGAAGAGTATTTTGGTAAAAAGCCATAGAGAAACTATGCCAATGAAGGCATTCACCAAATTGTTTATAGTAATTCTACTTAAGGGTTGGGATTGCAGATGAGTTTTTCTTCTGCATGTCTTTGTTTTCCAAACCTAACGCGTCACACATACGTAATTTTTTTTCCTATTATGAAATAAAAAATCATATATTTATAAAAAGGTAAGTACTCAAAAATAAAAGGAGTCTCTGGGCCTCTAACTAAAGGTAACTAACTGGACAGCTGGAGTCAGAATAAAGGCTTCAAGGATGCTTGTGATAAAAAATGCAAAACAAAGTTGCCCTGGTGCTGATAACAAGCAAATGATCCGCAGAGAGTGGAGACAGTGGAGACAGAGTGTAAACTTAAACAAAGAAGTTCTGGAACCTGGGGGCCATAGACACTGCAAGTCCTGTTAGTCATCATTCAAAAGTCAGTCCTCGCAGCAGGGGTCCTGGGGCCGGCTAATCCTGTGAACACCCACAAGTAATCCCAAGTTACACTGTCCTCATATATGAGGTTGTAGAAGCTTGATGGGGTTCTAATAAGCCCATTGGTTCGATTCTGCTCCGTATATTAAAATAACCTGTAAACATGATAAAGTCAGTTGGTCCTCATTTTCATGCACAAGTTAAATAGATAAACTGTCTGACCTCCTGAACGTACAGAATCCTTAAAACACCATATTGATCAAACAAGTAACCTGCAAATCTGAACTAACGCTCAGTCTATGACTTTGACATTTGAACTCAAAAGACACCAGAGAGCAATTTTGCCTACTGTACTCATTGTTGAAATTATATTGAATTTCTTTCGAGGGCTTAAGGGTTTTTTTGGTTGTTGTTGTTATTGTTTTTTAAGATTTTTTTTTATTTCTTTATTTAACAGAGGGAGAGATCACAAGTAGGCAGAGAGGCAGGCAGAGAGAAAGGGGGAAGCAGGCTCCCCGATCAGCAGAGAGCCCAATGCGGGGCTTGATCCCAGGACCCCGAGATCATGACCTGAGAGGAAGGCAGAGGCTTAACCCACTGAGCCACCCAGGCTTAAGGTTTATACTTGTGAAAATGACTTACTTTTTTTGAATTGTCAATAGTTGCTTTATATGGGAAACAGACAAATGAACAATGATTCAAAAAAGAGTGTGTTTAAGTGTGCGTGTGTGTGCACGCGAGCGCACGTGTGTGTGTGTGTGTGCACATATGCAAACAAAAGCATTTTGTATGTCCACAACATGTGTCATTTGAGGGTCTCTAAGTCTTTGGGCCCGTTTTGAAACTGGAGGTGTTGAGCAAAAGCAAAGTCCCCAAATTCAATTCAGTGGGTTAACAACTAAATTGTTATGTAACTCCTCCTTTGTACTTCAATACAATCGTTTTCAAACTTTGATGTCTACCGGGATTCTTCCTTGGAGCTTATAAAAAAATACAGGTGCCCGCCGCCCACCCCACACCTCCTAGATCAGGGTCTCTTGCATGCTGAGGCCCGGGGTATGCAGGTTCAGCAAGTTACATAGTGGTTCTGGGGTGCCCTGAGCGGCAAGAACCACTGCTCTGGGTGAAAAGGTGCTGGGAGAGGAGGCTGCAGCAGGACAAAGGAAAGAAAGTAAGACATTTCTAATTCAAAGAGCACGTTTTAAAGGAAAGATGTGAATGGTGCCATTCATTCCTAGGTAGTGTCCCTTCTTACAGACTACTCATCCGCAATCTGCGCAGCGAGTAGAGGTCAGTTTTAGAGTCAGCCCACTTCGGTGGTTAATGTCGATTCATGTCTCAAGATGTGTGTCAGGGAGCAAAGGAGCGTTCCTATCAGCGGCTCCCAAGAAAGTAGGTAAACACTCCCAACATGCACTGAGGCACAGGGAGTGGCTCAGGTTTCTAACACTTCCCTGCTCTGGCGAGTAGGGGTAATAATTAACAGCTCCGTGGGCTTGATGATCCTGTGGAGGGGCACTGCCAGGCTCAGAGCCTGAGCCGGCTGCACACAGAGCCTGAGCCGCCCCTCCTCTGCGCTGGGCGCCCACCTCCGCACCAGGTGAGTGAGCCCTGCCTTCCCTGAGCTGTGAATCTGTGACTGAGCGGGGAAGGACTCTCCGAGAGCCAGTTCAGCTCAACAACAAAGGTACAAAGTCCTCTCCTGGCCGCAGTGTGAATCCCAGGGGGGAAGCGGGGGTAGGGAAAAGAACCCCTTGCATCCACCCCCTGAGGTCAGGTTGAGGACAAGTGATTAGAAAACAGAATTCAGGGGCAGCCAAGTTAAGTGTGTGCAGCCCGAAATGCGGACGCCACTTTTCCTTCTGATGGTTTTCTGAATACCCATTCCTGACCAAGGTAAGCATATGGGGAGGAGGGAAGGGCTTGGAGGTAAGTGTGGCCACGGGAGCCCTTCTCCCTTTCCTCAAGGGAAATAGCTCAAGGACTGCTTTATCGGGAACTGCACTTACCCTCTCAAAGACACTAGCTCCTGCATGACATCCCCCTTTTCTTGAATCAGCAGACTTTTAAGCAAGAGTTCCCCTAAACTTTTATTTCCACAAAGCTACAGAGACATAGCCCCCTAAAAATTGAAAAGGATTTCTGATGTAATTTAAGACTTCACCAAACAATGAATGACTATAAATAATTAAATGGAAGTCCATGAGTTAAGGATACCAGTTTTGAAGCAGGAGAGTCGTAAGTTCAAATCCTGCCTTTGCCACTTACTAGTGTGTCCCTTAGCAAGGTGCTTCACCTAAGCAAGCCTCACTTGGCATAACAAGATATGCCAATGGGGCTTTGATGGGAATTAAGCAATTAACAAGCATTCTAAAAGTGGTACCTTCATTCGAAGTACGAAATAAGCAGGTCTGCCAAAAGGGCCAGATCAGGGAGGGTGAGCTAAGCTATGGAGATCAGACCGTGTGAAGGTGGTAACGGTAGAGTGGTTTTTGGAAAGTGGGTCTAGGATATGAGCAGATGGCAAATGGCCAAAACATTACCTCTATGAATGGCAGTGAAATAGCTGACTTCTTGCTACTTTTCGAGTAGAGTACATGGTGTGATGAATGCAGAATTATTTGTTACTCATTCACTTTTACTTTGGAAAATTCACATTCATATTAACCTGTTATTTCTAACCAGGAAATATAATTTCGTAGTAAGAAAGTTACACAGAACCCCATATTGTGAAACACATGACATTTAGTTTTATAAGACAGCTTGCCCTTGAACCGCTTTGATAAAATAGACCGTAGTCCATGACTTTATATTGTGTTGTTCATGTTCGAGTGTTACAGACTTTCATTTGTGTTTATGGACAAGAAACATACAGGAACGATACTGGTGTCTTGTTGGTCTTTACCTCTGAACTTAAATCACAGGAAAGTGACCTGACTTTATGAAACTTTATTTAAAGGGCACTTTCGTTAATGTTGCGGTTAGTTTTATTAATGTGGGTAACTTTGATGAAGGGACAAACTTGGAAGTTGCGACTAGCAAAGTATTTTTTCACTGACAATATTTTATCTTTTCATTTCACCAATATATATTTAAACAGTTTGCAGTTGATCCTAGCTTAATATCATCATTGTTTTAATGAATTCTTGTTTTGAACTACAGATTTTAATTTCTCCAATATACTGATGACTGGAAATTGACTAGAGGATTAGAGATAGAATTCTAAAGCCAACCAGGCTGAACTTTACTGTGTTATTGTCCTATGGGTTTTGATTTTTTTTAGTGTCTATATCTAAAAATTTATAAAATAAAATCTCATCTATTTAGAATAAATTATAGTATCAGTAGTCACTAATTGATTTTCAAAGAGGAAATATTCCTTTATGCTGAATAGATATGGTTGGAACTTCTTAAACCAAGTTATATAATACTTCTTAATGGTGTATGTCTACACAATAAACAGTAGCCCCAACTGAGATTAATCTACTTAACCATATTTGAGATTAACTTGAGATTAATTTACCTAACCACACAAATGTGTTGTTTTCACAGTTAAACTCTCTTTTAGCATACATATATTTCTCTACTATTTCTAATAAATGTAACATTTTACATTTCTAATAAATGTAACGTTTTGGCCCATCGAGAAGAGAGATAACCAGCAATCATTAAAAAAAATAACTTTATAAATCATATTGGAAGTAGTGTAACACAGATGTAACATGTTTTTGACATGTAATTGAAAGTTTCATATTTGATACTTGTTTTAACTTTTAACTTCCTAAAATAAGAAGCATCCTATACTTTTCATTGAAATGGAAATCTAATGCAAACCACCAATTTACTTGTACAGATTCATTGAACATAGGGAATTTAGGATTAGTAGAGATACATGGGCTTCCTATGAAAGTTTGATTTTTATCTTGCCATTTGCAATGACCTGAATGGAGCTAGAGACTATTATGCTAAGTAAAATAAGTCAGTCAAAAGAAGACAAAACCATATGATTTCACTCATGTGTGGCATTTAAGAAACAAACCAAACAAAGCGGGGGTGGGGGGAAGAGAGAGAAAGAAGCAAACTGAGAAAGAGACTCCTAACTGTAGAGAACAAACTAATGGTTACTAGAGGGGAGGAGAGGGGGATGGATTAACTAGGTGCTGGGGATTGAGGAGTGTGCTTGCTGTGATGAGCACTGGGTGTTGTATGGAAATGTTCCATCACTACATTGGACACCCCAAACTAATGTTATACCACATATTAACCATCCTGGAATTAAATATTTTTTGAAGTTTAGATTTTTTAAAAATTTTCAAATGTAGGGGCGCCTGGGTGGCTCAGTGGCTTAAAGCCTCTGCCTTCAGCTCAGGTTATGATCTCAGGGTCCTGGGATCGAGCCTCACATCAGGCTCTCTGCTCGGCGGGGAGCCTGCTTCCTCCTCTCTCTCTCTCTGCCTGTCTGCCTACTTGTGATCTCTGTCTGTCAAATAAATAAAATCTTTAAAAAATTTTTTTCAAATGTAGGTCAATCAGAAATACAACCTCTGAGAAAGAACTTCTGAGTATTTTCTCTTTGCCCTGAAGTCTAATGTTAGAGAGATTTTGGTTTTGTTGCAGAAATCCATCCACGTCTTTCAAAGCTGTCAGATATATAGTGATTTTATCACTTCAGAACCTCATTTCAGGTAGCGGACTAATGCTACTGCTTTCTGTAGTTGAATGTGCAGCTGTCTCCTTTTTATGTGGTGACAGTGTAATCCTAGTCACTGAGATGACTGAAGGACCAATTCGCCATCATCATCCCAGAGTCTAGTAGTCAGTGGAGCTCAAGAGCAAAAAGTGCTCCCTCTTCGTCCAACACACGAACGAGAAGAAGGATTCACAGTGCCTGGGAAGTCAAGCAGAGAATTTCCTCTTGGAAACTAGATGAAGCAGAGACTCCTTGAGCTAGACCATAGTAGCAGTTCCAGAAGATGCCTTTGGCGGACTGAGCAGCTTCCTCCCGGACTGAGTGGCGGCAAGATGCCTTGAGTCCTGAGGTGGCTGAAAGCTTGTGTGCTTCTGCTACAGCTTCTGTCCCTTGAGGATGCTCTGGGGAGAGTCCAGCCATGGCATTAGTGCCCTGCCAGCTCATAAGAGAAGAGTCAAGGGTGACCTTTCACATGGGATTCCACAGGGACTCACGGGAATGATATGCTCACACAGAAGTCTGGGTGCTTGAGCCATATCCTGTTCAGTCCTGTCTTAAAGTCAAGCACTGTAAGACACTTTTAATTGCATCTCAAAACAAGAATTTCCTAATTGCAACAATATCGCTTAATAAAGTGATGATTTTTATATGCTGGCCTCCCACTTTTACCATCTTTGCAAATGAGGCAAATTCTTTAGAAAAATGTGGAGCCAGATGTTTCCCAGAAACCACACTTCTCTGGGTTCTTTTCTTGTTTTACTAAGAATTGGATAATGGTTGGAATTATGGTAGGTTTTTTTTTCATTTCCTTGAAGTCATATAATTATATATAGATCTGCTCTTCTCAACTTCAAGGTTCCTGGTCAGAGCTTAGAAGAAACATCTTTATTTTGGAGCTGAGTACATATAACTTTCCATTGCTTCTTCAGGCCAAAATAATATTTAAAAAAAAGAGAAAAAACCCACGTGTGCAGACCTGAATGTAATCTTGCTTCATAATTTAAATATACATTTGCTATTCCAATGTGTTACTTTCCATTCTTTATTATTTTAGCAACCTTTATGGTGTGTGTTATGTAAGATATGTTCATCGTGTATGATTTAGAAAGAACGTATGAAATCAAAAAGAAAATAATTATCACCCGTAATTTCATGGCTCACAATTTGATGGTTATTATTTTAATATACTTCCCTATATATTGAATACATTATTTCTTTTCTATATGTTTTTGCCTATATAGTTGCATATATACACTCACTCTAGGAGGTATAAAAATGAAATAAGCAGTAATCCTGTTCTAAAGGAGTAATTAAATTCAGTAAAGTAAAATACAGTCAAAGAGAGAAAGCAGTGAGTCATGAGAAAGCTGCATTTCATTCGCTGTGAAAGTTAGCACCTGTATTCTTTCAGTTCATTGTAGAATTATGACTGGTTTGATGCCTCATGCACCCACTGGGGTCCCAGGAATAAGGGGCTGCAGAGACTGAGAGAGGCCACACTTCTGGGGTTAGCACAGGAGCAGGCCCAGAGAGGGAGCTCATGAAATCTTTGTTGATGACACAAAGGAGTGGACCATGTTTCCTCTCTTAAACAAGTAGCCATTTAATCCATGATAGGGCACAGGAAGGTACTTTAAGTGACTGGCCCATTTAAGTTCATCAGGGCTGGGATTCCCCTCGCATCCTCTGGTCTCCTTCTGACAACTGACCAGTCCTGGCAAGCCCCCATCTAGATAGAATGTAAAGCGAGGGGAGGCCAAGCACGGATGCTCTCTGCCACACTCAAGTTTCAGTGTGGCTTCGAGCTGGTGCTGTCTTATCCTGCCTTCTCAGGTTCCTGCCTCAGACCAAGTCTACCTTCCTAGTCTCTGCCCTTCACTGTTGCAGCACTGAGGTCCATCTGAGCTTAGACCTACCCAGTACTTCCAGGACTATTTATTTCTCCAGTACTTGATGGCAGACCTGTCTCATTTCCTATCTCATAAGCTCCATTCTATCTGGACAAAATGAAGAAATAAATAACTGAACTTACTGAAGAATAATCTTATTTCTTACACAGTCTAAGTCAACCAACTCTGGCCTCAGGACCAGAGAGCTTCTATGATTCACCCTTCCAGTTAAGTACATAGATTTGTAACAACTACCTTCTCCTCAAGGCATAGTTCATTATGTTCTACCAAATTAATTGTGAATGCCCAACATAAGACCTCTAGGCTTCCAGAATTACCATTTTTCCTTTTTTCATAAATCCTCATCTCTGCTTATCATGACCTCTGTTGTCCTTCTCTTAAGCCTTCTGAGGAAACTAGCTATGACCTTTTAATCTACCAAATCTCTATAGTTTAGAAGATATTCACCAAGAGCCTACTAGGGTTTAAATTGCTAGGAATCAAGGTTATTGGGAGAAGGGAAACTGTTTGAATTCACAGACCTATTTCTCACCTTGGCAATTAATAAAATGAGACTTTGACCAAATTACATTTTTGCCTTGCAGATACTGGGACTGTTTGTATGGTCAATATTATTTCCTATTCAATTAGCACATATTGCCCATGAATGAGAATTTTATCCTGTTTTTAGTTTCTTCCATAAATTCCATTTAACTCTTCCTTCTTAAGTTCAGAGAATAAGGTAAAGGCTTCTGAAGTCCTTTATCACATCTGAAATCTTCTGACTTGCTTCATCATAGCTCACAGGTTTGCCAATGGGATTCCACAGCAATGGTTTGGGATCATTAATGATATTTGAACTATTTTCTTATAAATACAAACAGGGAGCTAACCTGGAAGCTCCTGCAATGGCTCTTTAGCCCAACATGATCAACGGCATCTTGTGATTCTAAGAACCTTGGTTCTTCAGTTCAGTATACACCCTACTTCTAGTCTCAGCAAAACTATCATGCTAACTACGAAGTCATGAAAACCTCATAGCTAACAATGAATTTCTCAGACCACATCAGCAACTTGACATTTAGTCAGCCACTCGGAAAATATTCATTGAATTCCTTCCAGGGTCCAGGCAAAATTCTAAGAGCTGGATGAACACAAGTAAATAGAAAGCCCTGGTCCAAAGCAGCTCATTTTGTGCTTGGGGAGGACAGACACGTGAATAGGTAAGATCCTTTCAGATGCTATTACATACCTCAACAGAAATCACATGGTAGTGGCTGGCTGAGACTTGCTAAGGGAAAGCCTCTAAGAAAAGAGATACTTGGCCTGAGATCAGCATGTCGGGAAACAGATGTGAAAGGCTAAGGGCAGGGTGCTCTAAGGAGGACCAACAAGTATAAATCCCTAAAATGAGAATGAGCTTAGGGAGTGATTGAAAACCAGAAAAAAGTCCAACATGGATGAAATGTAATCAATGGGGAAAATAAGGGAATGAATATGCAAGAGATGGACAGGATTCTGTGGGCCATTATAAGGAGGCTATATTTTATTCTAGTTCATTCTTGGAAGTCATTGCAAGCTTTTAATTATGGGATGATGACATCTGTTTCAGTCCTTAAAATCATCACCCTAGATGCTATGTGGACAATAGGATACTAGTCACAGTGCGGATGCTGGGGAACTAGTCATGAGGCAGATGCAGAAATCCAGGAGGAAGATGATGAAGGCTTGGCTCCGGGTAGCAACATTGGAAATAGAAGCTTTTGAGGTTCTGATATATATTGGAGGTACAATCCATAGGATTTACTTTGGGATGGGAATCTGGTTATGATGAAAGAGTAAAAAATAAAACTGAGTCTTAGTTATGGTGCCTAATTGAGTAGATAGGAAAGAACTGGAGGAGGGAATTCTGGAGACAGAAGGAAGTCTGTGGTCCTGTCTTGGCCATGTTGATTGATATGGAGATGCCTGCTAGATGTCCAAGTAGACTAAGTAGATAGTGACACGAAGCTGTGGCTCAGCAGAGTGGTTGGGTTAGAGAGGGATTCAGTTACCTGGGAGAAAGTGCAAACACAGAAGAGGATGGGGTTGAGGATGGACTAGAAGAACAAGGCAGCATCCCATGATTGTACAGAGGATTCCAGAGAGGAAACTAAAATGTTGAGATCTGAGAAAGAGCAAAACAACAAAACAAAGCAAAACAAAAGCAAAGCAAAGTTGTTGTGGTTACTGCTTTGTCTCAAAAGCCTCAAGAAAAGAAAGGGTTTCAAAAGCAGGAAAGAATCAACCTCGTCATATACTGCTAAGAGGCTGAGAAATGAGGGGAGAAAGTGAAAAATTTGACAAGACACAGGCCACGGGAATGTGGGAGGGGAGGTGCAAGGAGGGCAAATTTAAAGGATAGACAGTAAATAATTGGGATCTGGGAGAAGGTAATGTTTGGACAATGAGGTTACCACTGGGGGATTCTCAGTGGAGGGCAACAATGACCCTTTTCATGGGTGGTAAGAAAGACAACGTCTGAGGCAAAACTCAGGTTTTAGAAGCAAGAGCCAAGGCTGTAGAACCAAACAGCCCAGACTAAGTCCTATGAATGAGTAACTAGGATTGGTTGGACTCACGGAAAGTGCTATGTTTTTGTCCCAGGGCAGCCTAAAAAACCCATGTAACTTATGACCTAAACAGAGTTAATCTACCCTGTTGGCTAAGCTTCTGTCCCTTCCATTGTGAATCTTCCGTGAGATCCCCCTTCCAATGATGAGCTATCAGAGGGGATATATGCCCAACTAGAGGACCACAAGTCTTTGAGCAAGAAGCTATGAGTAGAAACAGAAGTAAGGTATAAGTCTAGAATGACAGTACAAGGTGGAAAGGGCATCACAGAAAGTACAAAGTAGAAAAGGGCCTCACAGCAAGTGAAGATAATAGGCTATGGAGAGACTTAATAAGGTCCCAGTTGAGCAGAGATGAGGAAGAAGCAGGAGTCTGGACCTCAGCCTCTGGTAACAAGGGTCCTCTCATGTGAGGTGACTAACCGGTAAGGAGAGAGTCAGTGGTGTGAGATCCATTAGACCAGTAGGCCTGGTATTTGAGAAAAGTTTCAATTTTCAGGGTGTTGGTGGAATTTCAGAAAACCTGAATGTCAGGTTGGGAGACGTGGATATTATTTGCTAAGAATGAGATCCCCGGAAGGTTTGTGAACAACAAGATGATGTGATGGTCAGAATGGCAATGGCATAAAGAGAAATTAGTCAAGCACTGAGTTTAGAGACTATTACAATCTGCCTGGTGAGATGTGCTCATAGCTTTCAAATAGATTACATAATTTCAAATAATATGCTATGAGAAGAATATGCATCAAGGATTTTGTGAAAATAGCTTTCCTTTCTTCTTCTTTTTTCCTTCCTTTGGGCAATTGGTGGGGGGAATTGCTAGTCTCCTGGAGAAAGAGGACATGAAACTCCAACCAAACCAGGCTGATTTTAGAAGTAAAAAGAGGAAGTCCCTTCCCCTCTTATTTTAAATAAAAAATTGAACTTTTCTCTCTAGCCGAACTTTTTATCCTGGCTGTATTCACTATGGTTCTCTAAGCTTGAAGCAGTAGTAATTAAATATTTAATTTCAGCAAAATGGAATGACTAGAAAATGTTATACTTAAAATCTCTAGTCACACCCTGATGCCATTTAGAGGAAGACATAGAGGAGGAGGTTCTTCATGTCTGACCACGGTTTCCAGAGCATGAAGGAGACTTGAAGGGTGTTATGGCATACTTATTCAGCACTTGTGAGTCAGAGCTTGATTTTAGCTGCCTGGAAACTTAAAATCGTGTCTGAAGGGCTGGGACAGGGTTCAGTCACTTTGGGTTGAATGGCTGGGGTAGAAGAAATGTCTTCCCTTGTGCAGAATCATATAAGAGAGAACCCGTTCTAGGAATACTGCAAAAACAGACTTACACACTGGCCAATCCTTCCTTGCCTTGGGCCAGTGGTTCCGGAGTTTTTCTATTTACATAGTACATTTTCTTCTTTTCTGAACATCTCCAAACATTGCCCTAGGATTTCTTCTCTACTTTAACTATCCTGTATTCCCACATTGCCAAAAACATTTCAATTATCATAAAATGTCCTTTTTTTGGATGATAGAAGGCTTTGGGAATTTAATATATTCTTAAGAAAATAACCCTGAGCTGCTAAGGAAGCAGGAGTATAAAACTGAATTTTTTTCACAAATCTCTGGAATTTTTCTTTAAAAATATGATAACAGCAAGACATCCATTTTTCTGATAAATTTCTGGAAATTTTACTATAAAATAGAAAACCAGCGAGGCTTCAGAAACATTGTTCCAGCCAGGCAAAGTTGCTCATGCAGTTTCTTTTTTTTTTTTCTCTTTTTTAATACTTCTCAATAAAAAGTAAGCTTCGCACCAAGAAACAGCACTTTCAAACATCCCAAGCACATCTGTGCATTTATAGAAAGACGGAACAGGAAGATAACTTCTGTATCACTAAAACCTGGTAGTATCAGAACTGTGGATCAATTGAAAAATGAAAAAAAAAATCCGTAGAGTGTATTCCAAATCAAATAGTAAAAATTCAGAAATAGGATTTCTAACAAGAGTCATGCCAAACTTAGCCATACTGGGTATATTCATTACCAAAAGCATAGTTAATATGGCCACCAACTGGAAAGTGATTTTCAGCACAATTTTGATCCAGGGTTTCACTTAAAAATTTGCAAATCATTTGCATTTATCATGGGCCCATCTTGTGATTTGTATCATACTTTCTTAGAAATATCACTCTATCGTGTCTGCCTTTCTCTCTCACTCTCTTCCCATTGCATAGCTCTCAGTCTCTCAAATTCATTACCAAGGGGAAGACCATATATCAAGTTATATATTTCTGGTTCATCTAGTATTTTTTCATATGCCCTCTTTATGCCCATTTTTTCTTTAGAGATTGTCTTAATTTACATGTTCCTCTTCTTTTACTACTTATTTCCCCTAAATTATATGAAGAATATAATTTTTAATTTTAAATGGGAAGTATGTCATGGGAGGTAAAATGGATTTTTCTGTTTGGAAACTCACTCAAAGTGAGTTGTAGTTACAAATCTGAACTCTGAGCTTAGTTCCTTACCAATGAACATTTTGGAGGGTTATCTCACTTATCTTTTTTTTTTTTTTCTCACTTATCTTTGATATTAATTCCCATTGATATAGAAAAAGTCTTTGAAAAGAATCTTAGAACAGATGAACTGATAGGAAATCAAAGTTTTTAATCTGTATAATCTTTCTGAAATGCAAAAATAATGTTGGTGAAAAGAAGAAAGTAGGGGTCTTAAAGACATTCAGACTTTGCTTCGAATGATCTGTCCCACCACTTGTGTCGGAATACAGGTCAGAATACCCACACCTTGCTGGGATGGTCTGAGGATTAAATACGATGACATCTATAGAGTGGCTCATATATAGAGTATAGGACCCATGGCACACGGTAATAAAAAAAAAAAA
>ML107515.1:33851-48355 GCA_003697995.1 Taxidea taxus jeffersonii | reverse complement strand
ATATAATACACTACTGATCTGACAGACATTGGACATACCATGAAGGAAGAACATTGTATGAGATCACAGTGAACTTTTCTTCAGGTACTCAGAAAGCCTATAATCTAGATGTTAATGTCAGTCATTTCTGCATTCAAAGTTATAATGAGGAATTTCTAGGACTTGGAAATAGTCAAAAGGGGATATTTTCAGTGCAGCAGCAATCTTTGTGTAAGAAACCCTCCAGGAATAGTCTGAAACTACAAGAGTGGTCATCTCTGTGTGTCTATTGACTAGACAACTCTAGAATTTAGTAAATTCTTCTCTTTTTGAGAAGAAAAAAGGTAACATATACCATACATATATGCACATATATGTGCTTGTGTTAATTTGTGTGTGACACTTCCAAAATAAAATTTTTATAATTTTGTTTGCTAAATTCCTTTATTTTACTCTATAAAAACATTGTGGCCAAAGATAAGCTAAATAAATAGTGTGTGGTATTTTCTTTGAAATATTTTGTCTTGAAACTTTTTAACAAAATGCCATATTTTTCTTTATCTTCCCCCTTATGTGAATCCATTTGGATTGTAACATTGATAAGAACATTTTTTATGGACTCAGGGGCAAAAAGAGCTTGTAGCTCACAGCAGTATTTGGGGTATAAATGAAATTGGGGTGAACATCTAGGACATCTTTTTTTTTTCTAATCAAATATGTCACTTAAGCTTTTAGCACACATCTTTGTTGATACAAGACAACACAGTGACATACTTTTTTACTTAAAAAACTCCACTGATTTGCTGAGAAAAGCAATTTTTAGTATTGTGGAGAGGATTTTGTCATCAGACTTTGTGACATGAATCGTGCTTCCTTGGTTGGAAACATCATGCTGATGATTTGAACTTTACCTTTGATTGTACTGAAGAATATCAATAAAGAGGTGTCAACTGTTTCCCCATTAATATCCCTGTTTATCTTACAAATAAAAATAGTTGTTCCCAATTGAGTACACAGGCAGCATTTTCCAAATTGCTATGAACACACTGAGGTCAAATCTGAGCAGGAGTAAGGATGGGGGGAGTGTACCATATTATACCAGAATTTCCTAAAGGTTAAAATCTGTATGAAGAAAATAATTTTAGGGTGAATATATTTATTTTGACAGATTTTTAATTGAATGTATTTTATATGTGTTATAGTGCCTATTGGGTCCAATGTATTTAGTTAAGCAAGTAACTGAATAAAAAGTAACATTAAATAACAATGACTATGGTTCTCCCAGGAAAACAAAAACAGACACAGACATATGTACTTGTACGTGAGCACCTTTAGTATATATTGATACATAATATCTATGTTTGTATTTAAATGTAAAACATATATGCACATTAACACATATCTTTAATACACAGTATCTAGGATAGAAACATACAAAATTAAATTTATATCAACTGTTATTTCTATTTTAGTAACTAAATCTTATGTCAAAAGAGTCAGGCCATTATTGAAAAACATATTTTTTTTACCTTGATAAAAATAAAATTGTTTAATGAAATTTTGACATGTGTGACTATTTTGAAAATGATTTCTATGAAATTAGTAAGTCAGGTCTCAGTTAGATTGCTAGATACTTTATAAACCAAAATATGTTGACATCTTATCTATGCTTCATACTCATTTTCTAGATTTTGCAAAGATTGAAAATTAAGAACCTGAAGCAAATGTGGGAGCAATTAAATTATCAGAATTTACAATATCGAAGGAATACAAACCCAACAATAGAGAATGGTTAAGTTAAAAACAAATACTTGATGGGATATTGTGATCTCTGTCTGTCAAATAAATAAATAAAATATTTTTTTTTAATTTGACAGAGATCTCTGTCTGTCAAATAAATAAATAAACTCTTTTTTTTAATTTGACAGAGATCTCTGTCTGTCAAATAAATAAATAAAATATTTTTTTTTAATTTGACAGAGATCTCTGTCTGTCAAATAAATAAATAAAATCTTTTTTCTTTTTAATTTGACAGAGATCTCAAGTAGGCAAAGAGGCAGGCAGAGAGAGAGGAGGAAGCAGGCTCCCCGCTGAGCAGAGAGCCCAATGTGGGGCTAGATCCCAAGACCCTGGGAACCCTGGGATCATGCCCTGAGCAGAAGGCAGAGGCTTTAACCCACTGAGCCACCCAGGTGCCCCTAAAATCTTTTTTAAAAATGGTATCTATCTAAATGTATTCATGTATGTGAAGAAAATTAAGGAAAAATCAATTTTTTATTAAGTGGGATTTCTTTTACAGATTGCAAAATAGTTATATATATATGTATGCATTTTTAATGAAATAAAAGTGAAAATAGAAATAACAAGCCACGCAAATGTAAATAGTTTTAACATTTAGTCCGAACAAAAAGAATTCTATGAGAACAACTGGATTTATAAGGAGGAACTGAGGGTAAATACTCTGTTTTCTCTTTATATTCTACATTTTCTGCCACTTTTTCCTTCTTGCCATAGTTCTCTGATAAAAACAAACAACAATCACAAAAATCCCTGAGTTCTCAGTGCCTGAAACAGTGGTCTCTTTTTGTAGGCAGCTGTTAGTACTTGCAAGAAACTCTGGACTCCATCATTCCAACACAGTGCTGTTCAAGCTTAATTATAAATTATGAATTAATTATAAAATTCTTGAAAGTTTGTACACCTCACTATGGAACTAGGTACTTATTCTCAGAATACACACCCAACAGAGAATCACCTGAGCAAAGGATGTGATAGGGCTAGTTGCTTTAGTGAAGCTAGGGGAGAGCCAACCATATACTGAAAATGGGTTCTGCACAGGTTCTCTGAGGGATGCATATATAGTACATCTCCTATGTGTTTGATTTTCAACAACTGAGCAGAATATGGAGATGAAAGGTGTGAGGGGTGGAGGTTGCAGAGAATTCACAGGCAGTTTTGTTTGAAATTCTGTTCTGCTTCTCAGGGCAATTTCATCATTAATTTAATATATTACCTCTCATAATGTAATGCTAAGTACGGTCTCTGCATATATTCCATGATACATTCAATGCAGAATTATACATAGTATAAATATTTTTAAATTGTCCTTGGACATTTTTTTACACATTAGGAAATAGATTTTGAATACCGCTGATTACACCCACAGAAGACGGGGCAAAGACATGGTGATGCATGCAGCACAGAACAAGAAGGTATTTTTAAAGAGTATAAATTGGGATGCTTGGGTGGCTCAGATGGTTAAGCATCTGCCTTTGGCTCAGGTTGTGACCCTAGGGCCAAGATCCCAGGGTTCTTGGGTCAAGTCTTGGCATCGGGCTCCTTGCTCGGCAGGGAGTCTGCTTCTCCCTCTGCCTGCAACTTCCTCTGCTTGTGCTCTTAACTCTCTCTAACAAATAAATAAAATCTTTTAAAAAAATATTTACTTTTTGAAAAGAATAAAAGATATATAAATCTATATGATATAAAATATATAATAAATCTCTAAACAAAGTATTTGTGAAAACATATATTCTTGTAAAATGTATTTGTTAAAGTATCACTATAAACTTAGTACAATAAAATAAAATAGTACAACAAAGGGAGATCATTTAATTGGTGCCACCAACCAAGTCATCATGTATCCTACAAGAAAAATATACTTCCAAGCATTAATAAATGATTATTATAATAAAAATAAAGATACACAGTAAAAGGAGAGATATATCATGCTCAAGAACTAGAAGAATTAATATTGTTAAAATGTACATGCCACTCAAAGCAACCTTCAGATTCAATGCAATCCCCCAAAATATACCAATAATATTTTTCATTTAACTAGAACAAATACTCCTAAAATTTCTATGAAACCACAAAAGACCCCCAAATAGCCAAAGCAATCTTGAAAAAGAACAAAGCTGGTGGTATCACGATCCCAGATTTCAAACAATACTACACAGCTATCTTATACAAAACAGTATGGTACTCTCACAAAAATAAACACATGAATCAATGAAACAGAATAGAGACCTCAGAAATAAACCCACATTTATATGGTCAATTAATCTATAGCAAAGGGGGCAAGAACATATAATGGAGAAAGAACAGTCTCTTCTATAAATGGTATTAGGAAAACTGAACAGCTATGTGCAAAAGAATGAAACTAGACTGCTTGAAAAATAAATTAAAAATGTATTAAATTAAAGACTTAAATGTGAGACCTGAAACCATAACATTCCTAAAAGAAAACGTGGGCAGAAAACTCTTGGATATTGACCTTAGAAATATATTTCTGGTTCTGTTTCCCCAGGCAAGGGAAATGAAAACAAAAGCAAACAGATGGAACTACATGAAACAGAAGACGTTCAACAGATATATGGAAAGAATATAAATTGGTGCAGCCACTATGGAAAACAGAAAGTATGGAGTTCCCTCAAAAAATTAAAAATGGAAATAACAGAGGGTTCAGTAACCCCACTTCTGGGTATTTACCCAAAGATAAAGAAAACACTTATTTGAAAAAAGTATGTGCCCCCATGTTCATAGCAGCATTATTTACAATAACCGAGATATGAAAGCAACTTGGTGTCCACTGATGGATGAATGGATAAAGAAGATATGATGTATCCATCTACACAACATAATAATATTCAGGCATAAGAAAGAATGAAGTCTTGCCATTTGTGACAACATGGATGGATATGGAGGGTATTATGCTAAGTGAAGTAAGTCAGACATAGAAAAATGCCCTATGGTTTCACTTATATGTGGAATCTAAAAGGAAAAGAAAACAAACAAAACAGAAACCAATTCATAAATGCAAAGAACAAACTGGTGGTTGCCAGAGGGGAGGTGGGTAGGAAGATAAGAGAAAAAGGTGAAAGGAATTATAAGCTACAGACTTCCAGTTATAAAATAAAGAGGCCATGGGGAGGATAAACACAGCAAAAGGAATATAGTCAGTAATACTGTAATCACTCTGTATGGTGACAGATGGTAACTACACTTACTGTATTGAGCATTTTGTACTATATCTATAATTGTTGAGTCACCACATTATACACATGAAACTAAATAATATTGTATGCCAACTATGCTTCAATTAAAAAAACAAAAAACAAAAAACAAATCAATAAAGATACTCTACCTTGGCTTAAAAAGGTTGCCTTATAGCTATTGTTGCTGTTTTACAAAATGAAATTTTTAGTGGTAACAAACACAGGAGGGGTAAAGGAACGCTCTTTTTATTCATTTACAAAACACAATTGACAATTATAAAATGAAATCTCTGATATAAGATGCATTTCTCTACTGTAACCTAGCTTTTTAACTTTTTTTCTCATAATTATATTTAGATAACATAGAGCACAAACATTAAAGTTGTGGTACGTTTCACACACCCTCAACACTGACTGACTCAGTTGATTCAATAAACAGCCTTCAACCTTACAGACAGTGGAAGATGGAAAGGAAAGAGATTTGAACTTCACTGGGCAAGGTTTATGAAAATGGCATTGGTTGATACTAGAAATGACGATTTTATCCAGACTCTGCCTCAAACTCAATAATGCACAAAAACTACAGTTAAATTCTATTCAAGTTATGGCTTTGACTATGAAATGTCAACAATACAGTTCCATGGTTAGCTAGACATATACCTGTACTTCTCCTGGGGCAGGTACTTTTGGGCAGTGGGGAGGTACTACAGGAGGAAATTGTATGTTCTTTCATTCTTCTAATCTTCAAAATGGCTAAACAAAATAATAACAGTATAAAGAGATGGAAGCACACACCAGAAGAAAAATCCCAAGGAAGGGGTTCAAAATGGATTGAATCACACATTACTTTACCTTGTATTTTCCTATTAACCTTTAAATATTATTTTGCAGATTAAAATTTAGACCCAAACATCAAGAAGTGATTCTTTTCTCAAGTATCAGGTTAGTGAACAGAAGTTTCAGTTATTAGGAAATGTTCAAATTTGAGAATAAGTCTGCTCCATTTTTATAGCAATACAAGTCCCTGCAGGACCGGCAAATTCCAACAACCTGGCCTGACCGTGACTTCCTCTAGAGCAGAACAAATCAGCACGCAGTAAAGCACTGAATCTTGACTTGCTGGGGAAGGTCACTTCAGTGCCTTTTAGGATATACTTCAGCCATACTGAAGCCACGAAAGTAAAAATCAAAGTGTTTGAGGGGCAGCAGCAATAAGGCAATCATTCCCTTTTCTATCTCTTCATAACATCAGTGTGACAAATCTCTTACAGTGAAAATAACTCTGAATTGCCCAAAGGCTGCCAGGTGAGAAGACAGACACAGTGTGGCTTTAGTTTAAGAGCAGATAAATAGGTCAAAGGGTTTAGAGGAAAACGTTTTCTCTTTACTAGATGCTGAGTTTCCCATTTAAAACAATTTTTTGAAATTTCAACAGTAGAATTCAGAATGATAGAAGTTCACTTGGAACTGTTCTAATCATCTTTTTAATTTAAGATTTATTTATTTATTTCAGAGAAAAGAGAGAGAGAGAGAGAGAGTGCAAGAGCAGGGGAGGAGGAATGGGGGGCAGAGGGAGAGGGAGAGAGGGAATCTCAAGCAGACTCCCCACTAAGCACGAAGCCCAACATTCAGGAGCCCCCAATCATCTTTTTTTAAACTGTATGATTGCCATACGTTTTCTACAGTTGTTTCAGATGTACAGTATACAGATTCAACGATTCTATATACTACTCAGTGGTTATCTGTCTTGAAACTGTGGCTCATTATAAGATCTTAAACACATTTTGACTCTAGCCCTTTTATATTCACATGGGAAGCCCTGATTGGGTGTCTACCCATGCAAGATGCTCATTAGATGCTGTGAGGAATGAAGACAAAAAGGGAATGGTCCTTACCATTAAAAAGTCACAATCCAATTGCTTTCAAGTTTCAAAGTTAAAGAGAAAGATACTCTAAAAATGAACCCTGAATTGTGAACTATTGGGATCACCTCTGTACACCCATGCCTCTTCCTTTTTCTAATTCTCTGTTAGCAAGTCTTGGCGATGAGAGCTTGAGAGAGATTTTGAAGTTACCCAAAGAACATGTGGATGAGAGAAACAGATTTTTCTTTGAAGCTTAGAGTTCAAATGCAACACAGAGTCTGTCGTAACAGATTTGCAAAGATACATGAGGCAGGCACACTGCTCTTAGGTCACAATTACTTGGATACGTTTTAGACTTTATTAGCCTTTTTGAAGCAAAAATAGATCTTTATGGGAGGCCTAAATAATGGCAGTCCCAAAGGCAAACTGTCAGTTTCTCAAATATTCTAGGAGAAAAGAAATTTTGGCAAGTAGTGATAACAACATTAATTAAATATTGAGCTTTTACTACTTTTCAAGTACTCTGCTAAGTGTGGTCATGTGCATTTTCTCATGTATTCTCCCTAACAATGAATATTGGAGTTAATTGAGCCTTGTGTATTTTACCCAAGTCCGGTAAGTAGTAGGGTTAGGACTCATTCCACCAATAACTCCTCTTCCCTTTCTCCCTGAATCTGATGGCCCTTGGATATATGTGTATATATGTAGTGAATGAATATGTGTAGCGAACGAATGTATCAGATGTGTGGCCTCTTTGACTTTTTCTAGTTCTATTCAAGAAGTATCCAAATCACATGTGGGTTTTCCTATGTGAAAGTTCAGTGCTGGTAATATGGACATTGATTATACTTCTTTCTTGTGGAGTTTTTTCTATTGGAAACCAAAACAATTCTCTGTAGATAAGTTAGTATTTTAGGAAGACAGGTTGGGTTTGGTTTGGATTAGTTGCAAGTAATAAGAATTAAGCTAGGGTTTGGTTTGGTTTTTCCTTTGAGTTCATTTATTAGTAGCAAGATGAAATATCTTTTGGAATCTATAGATTAGCTTTTGGAAGGACTACTTTTATCTGAAAGCCATTTGAAATCAGAATTGCTATATCCATGCTCACTTTTCTTCACTTGTCCATGGCCACTTGTATCTCATTTTTTGCGCATTGTTTTGTTCTTTTTTTTTTTTTAAACCAACTTTCTCAACTTTTCCATGTACTTAGCCACAACTCAGGATTATATTTTCAAGTATTTGGTCCAACCACAGTCAGACTGAAGACAGATTTTTTTTCTTTTTGTATCTCAACTATAGTATCTCAGGAGGAAAAAAAAAATCTGAATTATCCTCTTTCAAATTTCATTCCTCTCTACTTCATGGTGACAAGGTGTGACATCATGTAGTAGGAATATTGATACAGTCATGGGGGTGAGCTGCTGCTCCGAAAAGGGGGATTGTATTTTTGGAAGACACCCTGAAAGATTTATCACTATCTTATGGGAAAGGGATATAGATCTTAAATATTTTCAGCGACTGAACATTGATTCATGCTAAATTAATCAACCAAGACTGCTATCTATCAGACTCCATGACCATTCAGATAATGTATCCATCTCTAGAGCCTGATATCTCCAACCATTATTGCAAGTGGCCCTCTGGATTTTCAAAGTAATAGCCCAGTCCCAGCCTGAATTAGCTTGGCTGGGTCTTAACTCTCTATGTAGTATCTTAACTCTATTAAGAATATGGAACTGGAAAGGCTCTCATAATAATTTATGAGTCTGATCTTCCAGCCAATCTATGGTGGAATAAAGCATTCTTTGGCAAATGATAGTAATAGCTGTAAGATAGTCTTAAAACACACATACACATATTTCCAAATACCTAGTTTACACAATGAAACATATATGTTACAACATATCTTGTGCTTTTAGGTACTTAGGAAAAAACAGAGGAACAACTTTCTCAGATTCACCACATCAGGAGAAGCAGTTCAGAATTCTTTTATAGAATATATGTCACTAACTGTGAAATTAAATCAATACTATTGTCTGATGGATTTTAATATGATATATGAATGTGTGTATATATATATATATTTTGCATTTTTATGTAAGAAAAAGAACAATATTTCCATCAGAAATTTTCCCTTACCTAGTGTGCAAGTAGATCTGCAAGAAGAAAGTCAAGGGCATATCATCAAGAGCAGTATGCTTTAATTAGTGATGTATATAAATGAAGGCTCATGTTCTCATGTTCTCCTCAAGCACAGTTTTGTTGGCATGAAAGAATGGAAGGATTGACAGCAAAAGAAAATACATGGGATAGATTCATAAGCACTCAGCATAGTCATTTCCCCCTATTCTTTCTTATGCCAAATAACTCTATGTTAATGGAAAGTTAGGGCACATTCATGGGTTAAAAATATACCTTTTATTAATACCAAAATCCTATATAGATGATATTTGTAAGTAATGGCTAAGAAAAGAAAACATAAGTTAGCTATAATTATTATACTGTATCATATCAAGGTAGCTAAACAGCATTGAGATGTTGCTCTGATGAATGTAAAGCATGAGAAATCGAATCTGTATTATTGGAATCTGTATTATTAACTTCACTTCAGACATCACTGTTTTAAACTCATCTTTACACAGAGCATTGGAAAAAATCAATCTTGGATTTACAATTGATAGCAAAATAAAAATATTAAAGTAGACTATATCATACACATATTAAGTATTTATTTAACCAATAACTATGGATGATTTTTTACCATATTAAATTAGCTTTTTTTCATGTTTTTATGGAGGCTTAAATGGAAAATGGTTTCTATAAAGAATTATAAGTTCATTCACATTTGATAAATATTAATTGCTTAAAACATTTAAAATTAATAAATTAGAAGACAGAGGATCACCACCTATAGAACATAATTTTTAAATTACCTCCAATCACTAAAAAGGTAACTGACTGGTATTTATTTGTGTTGGTTATTTATATCAGACTTTACTTTTAGGGGTTTAAAAAAAAAACAACTACCTTTTGCTCTAAATCATTAAATTATCATCCCAAAATGGCATCTGTAAAAATTACATAACAAAACATAAAAATGTTGTATTTATATAGTTTACACAACTTAAATTATTACAGAAGTTCAGAAATATCGGGGTTTTTTTGACACCTTTTTCTTACCTGTTTGTGAGCGTGGTCATATGAATTAATGTGATTGTCAAACTCTTGATGCTTATAGTACTGCTTATCACAGAGTTCACAGTAAAAATTGGCCTTCAGATCTTCCAAAGCTTTAGCTATGGTGTTCTCTTTCTCAGCATAATCCTAAAAAATAAAATTTCAGGGAAGGCAGCAATTAGTTCTCCCCTTAGTTGACTTTGTTCTGACAGTTGTCAATTTCAGCATAATAATTAGAGTTAGAATATAACGAAGAAAAATAAAGCAAATTCCAGAAAACTAAATCAGAAGAAATTATGAGCTGAAGAGAATAAAAGATTAACTGAAGAAGCCAAGATAAATGACAGGAAGAACAGCAAAAATACGGAGAAGCTAACCAAACAAGGAAATAGAAGCCCTTGCTTGAACAAGTTCCTGAACCCTGTTGGTACATATAGTTATGTTGATTCAGCTGCTGATTTCTGGCAATGGCTTAGTTAACATAAACTTGTAAATTCTGAACATCTAAACTGTGTCCTGCATGAAGAAGCCCGTATTGGTGCACAAACATTCAAGTTTCGTATTTTTGTTTGCTAGTTTCTTTAAATATCTGGAGAGTAATTTATTCATCTCACCTAGATTTCATTTGACTAATGTTTTCATCTTGACCTGTGTCATTTTAAGTTGAATTTTTAAAAACTCTCTATGTCTTTAGAAAATGAGATTCTTTTCTGCAAGTTATTTACCTAAACTGAAACAGACTAAACTGTGTATAAGCAGATTGTTCTCATCATGCTCATAGTAAATAAAGACGGCTATAATCAAACCCCTGAAAAAAATGAAAAATGTAGTCAGTTATCATTAGCTTTCATTTACAAGACATAAAATAGCAAAATATTTGTGGCTTTTAGGTTTTCTTATATCTAAATTTACTTTCTGTGTCATGGTTCCTTTAATGTTAATATTGTTAGATGTAAATAAATTCTACATATTGAAACATTGTTCAGGTCTTTTGTTGAAATGCTGACATGAAGACTAAATTTCAGTTGCTACCACAGAATATATTATGTTTCTAACTTAGAGATTCTCAAGTCCTTTAAAATTCAAATTAACTACATATTCAGGCGTCTAATGTGCTACTGTAAGAAACTAACTCTCTCAGGCACTGGGATATGGAGATGAGATGACACAGTACTCTCTGTGTCAATGGCAATTATCCTCTCTCTAAATACACCAGCTACAAATGACTCATAGTTTGAATGTTTAAATAGCTTCTACAAAATACAAACGTGGTTCATTAATTGTAATTTAATGAATGACTAAGACTTTCCTTACTTCATTGTACTGTATATTTATGCACATATTACATATCATAAAATTCATCATATTTGTATATATACCTTATAATATACATTATAGTAACTGATAAATATATTTGCCATAATCTAAAAATATGTAATCCAGTTTCTCACTATAAAGACAATGATCCATTTTTCTATTAGTTTTATGAACTGCACGAAGTGGTAAGCTACAAAATCATTCAAATCATTTACATATGATTTATCAATTCAATATTTAATTTACTATTTCTCAGAAAATTTGTGAAATATTTCTATTATTCTTTTTGATTCCTTCCAATATGTTGTTTTAAAAAAGCTTGTTTAAAAAGATAAAAATGAGTCATATATAACTAAACTTGTTACTGAATTTTTATAAAAGCTTTAAAATAATACTTTGTGGATTAGCCAATTAAAATGAAACAAAAATTAAGTACTATGATTTCATGGCTAAAGTGTGTGAAGGAGAGATAAAATTCCAATCAATATGAGTTATATTATAATGACAATAGTTTTTGGCTCAAAGCTGAATTAGCTCTCAAAATAATATTCTTGAACAGCAATTTCTTTGTAAACTAGTGATTCTCTCCATTAATTATAATTATAGTTAAGCTACTTCCTCTCTTGAAATATTTCATTATTTCTTATTATTGTGTAGGTTTATTTTTTCTTCTAAAGACTGATATTCCCTCAGAGAAGCAATAATTGTTTCTTACCTATTCTTTCCACAAAAATGGGAGAATTTTTGAGTAAAGCAAACTGAAATTTGTAGGTAGATTGCATTCTTCCAAAATATTAGCCTTAGCCTAGATTTGAGGAGAAAAAATAAATCTAAAAACAATAGTGAGCAGTTACTCAGTGCTTGTTTAGGATCAGTCATGATTAAGAGTATGCATGTATTAACTCACTTAATCCTGATTAAAATTATAGAGATGTGCATTATAAACATTTTCTCATTTATAGGCAAAGGTACCAAAGTACAGGAATAAATAATTAGCTCAAGGATGTATAATGAGTAAGTGTGCAGCCCATATTTGAACCAAAATAATCTGGTTCACAGCATTTTATTATGTTCAAATTTTTAAGCACACAAAAAAGTAGAAATAGTGGGGCTCCTGGGTGGCTCAGTGGGTTAAGCGTCTGCCTTCTGCTCAGGTCATGATCCCGGGATTGAGTCCCACGTTGGGCTCCTTGCTCAGTGTGGAGCTTGCTTCTCCCTCTCTCTCTGCCTACAGCTCTGCCTACTTGTGCTCTCTCTCTCTAACAAATAAATAAAATAAAAAGTAGAAATAGTATAATAACCCGCACATAACCATAGCCAGATTCAATAGTTAATCAACTCAGGGTCGACCTTGCTTCAACTTACCTATCCTGTCTCCTTCCATTTACCCTTTCCTCTGCTCCAGATAATTTTTAAGGAAATCCCCAAATTCATCTAAGTTAACTGTAAATCTTTCAGAATGTATCTCTAAAATAGGACTTTATAGACATATCATCACAAAACCAATATCAGATCTAAAGAAACAAAACAATGAAGAAAGCACAATCATTCCTTACTATCATCAAATATCCAGTGTGTTCAAGTAACTACAATCATCTAATAGTTTGAAGTAGTGTGTTCAAAGCGGATTTATTTTCTTTTGAAATTCTAAGGTTGTATTCTTGTTTTAAAATAGATTTCAAGGGGCACCTGGGTGCCTCAGTGAGTTGAGGCCTCTGCCTTTGGCTCAGATCATGATTTCAGGGTCCTGGGATCAAGCCCTGCACCGGGCTCTCTGCTGAGCAGGGAGCCTGCTTCCCCTTCTTTCTGCCTGCCTCTCTGCCTACTTGTGATCTCTGTCAAATAGATAAATAAAATCTTTAAATAAATAAATAAATACATACATAAAATAGATTTCAAATAAAGCTCATACATTCCCAGATCATGATATGTTTCTCAGTCTCTTTTATTTTGTCTTCCCTCTCTTTGTTTTGTTATGCATTACAATTTATTTCTCCGAAAATCTTCTAAATTATACTTCACATTTTGAAGAAATACTGGGCATTACAGAAATATTATAAGAATATTATAATAAACTCTTTTTAAAAAACATTTTGGGGGTGCCTGGCTGGCTCAGTCGTTAAGCATCTGCCCTCGGCTCAGGTTATGATCTCAGGGTCCTGGGATCAAGCTCCAAACTGGAGTACCTGTGTATCCTTCTCCCTCTCCCTGGTGCTCTGCCTTCTTGTATTCTCTCTTTCTGTCAAATAAATACAAAAAATTTTTTTAGAAAAAGATTTTATTTATTCATTTTTTAGAGAGAAAGAGCTAGGGGAGGGAGAGGGACAGGCAGACTTCGAGCTGAGCTCCAAGTTGGGCTCAATCCGACAAACCTGAGATCATGACCTGATCTGAAATCAAGATTCAGAACTTAACTGAATGAGCCACAGAGGCACCCCAATAATAAACTCTTATATGACCTTCACTTAATTAAAATTGTTGCCAATATTTTGACATGTTTATTCTATCATATATCTATCTATCATCTATCATCTTCCTCTAAGATGTTAAAAAAAAATATAGCATAGTTGAAGCTAATTTTGTAACAAATTGCACAGTAAGGGACATCTATTACACTAGAACTTTCAATTTGAAATAAACTACAGTAAGGATTTAGGGCAGTATTCTAGAAAATGTTGAGACTAGAAGAATTGGTTGTTTGTAGGTGCATCATAAGGCAAAGGAATCATAGGTATTGTCACTGATCATACATTTTTTCAAATGTATGTAGACAAAATCAGCCTCTATTAGATGACATGCTTCGATGCCCCATGGCCCTTCTCCTTCATTGTGAATGATACTGAAGGAGGCACTGGCTGAGATTATAAAGCACAATGACATACTTAACACAACCCTTCCACTGCAGAAGGTAATAAATATATTTGAGTGGGATGAAAAAAATAGCACAGTGGTTCATGTAAACTCAACTTCAAATTTCCCCCTTCTTTCTGGCAAACACTCTATTCAAGAATGTACCCAATTTCTGCAATGTCCTGCTGAATGTGATGGAGGAACTAACTTCTTGTAGCTAGTCAGATCATCCAAATCCACCGTATTTTAGATATTTTTAAAAAGAATGAAGGTTGATTCCTTAGTTTTAGGAAAGGAGCATATAATTCCAAAGCTAGAACAT